>KK117978.1:730214-792127 GCA_000611955.2 Stegodyphus mimosarum | reverse complement strand
TCGTTTTTTTTTTTTGGAAAAAACCACAAGAAAAACACAATTGCCGAACTTGAAATCGGCGAAAACTTCAAGCCTTAAATAGCGCTTTGAAGTGGCGCCACAGGCGCGCGTGATGTGCGTCTGCGCTAAAATTCTAATCATTTGCATATCTCACCTCCGCTAATGCATGTTGTAAATTTCATGTTATTTGCATGCTTCCTTCAGAGTGTTGCATTTACGGTGGCCAGCAGTGTACTATTTCATATGACTGGATTTTTATCTTTTATGCGTCATTGTATTATTTTGCGTATTGTGTATGTATGATTACGTTACGTGTTGATGTACTGTATTGTTGATGTATCATTGTTTAAATTTGTATCAGTAATATTTTTAAGTATTATTTCATTTTTTATTATTGCATTATTATGAAGTTGGTTTACTTTTTTATAGGAGTATTAACGTAGTTTAAATTGACACTGTATATTTTAGTATTTTTATTATAATAGTTTTGTATTTTATAATTTTTCTTTGCTTTCTCCAGACCTAGATATTATGTTTTTATCGCTGAATTGTATCTCCTTGTGCTATGAGTTATTTAATTACATCTGTAAGCCTCGTGAAACACGAGAAGTTTTGTATTTGTTTTCTTAATTAAAAAACATACATTTTCGTTTGATATATCGAGAAAGCATTGTATATTTCGCATATTCATGTATTGTTATGAAATTTGTCAGGGCATCATGAAATCATCTAATAAGGAGCAGAGGTTTAAAGTATTTTATATCGTCAAGAGTTTACAACATGAAAACACATATTTGTTGCCGTGTGCTGAAACCTCAGCAAACTTCATAATTCTTGTACATGACGAATATCGATAGTAAATGCAATTTGGTTATAATTCAGTCAGTTTGTTAATTTAATCGATTAGCTATTTAATAATTAGGTGGCCGTTTTGTTAATAAATTAGTGTAACAGCTGGCAAAGCACAAGGGGGCTATCTGTCTAGGGTAAGGGGGCTTTCACGGAAGAATTTCAAAAACAATTATTTCTTATTTTTGCTACAGATGGACAAAGTATAAAGTTCCCAGTAAAAGAAGGGAGGGTTAGCTTCAGCTGATTAATAAGGGTAGTAAGAATCTTACAGTTCTCTTTAAAGAACTGTTTATTAAACCTATGGATAAACAAAAGGATGTTAAAAGTTACACAAATAAAATGTTTAAGTAAAAATAATGTTCTAAATATATAATAGGTAATGGAATAAAATCCTTAATTCAAAGTTTATGAAAAATGCAAAATTTTTAATTTCTATCGAAATAGTCGTATTGAATATTTCACATTGCGCTTATTATCTATGGTATAAGTAGTGGAATTCAAGGCGAACTGACGCTTTTGATTTCCAAAATAGCAGAAAATACTTAGATAAGCAGAAGTGACTTTCATTTTTCGATGTAATTCGTTCTGCATTAATACACGTATCCCAGATTTTTCACAGCTACTTTGATAATAGCAGCTTAGAAAGATTTTTTAGTATCCGGAACCATGATTGGCGTTTGATTTACCTCATCGTCCTCGAAATACTGATCGTAAAGGATATGAAAGCTGAAATCTCAGTCGACTTCTACGAAGGTGCAAATCATATGGTGCAATCATATTTGTAAACTTTGCTCAACAGAAACATAACCTTTAGTGATCATAAGCCAGCGATCAAATAATCTTTTTCTACAGAGAATTGTCCCTGTGTTTGATAGCATTATAGTGATAATTAGTATTGATGGTGACACCACTGGATAAAAATTCGGCATGAATGATCAAACTATGTGCCAAAAGTAAATGACCATGATTTTACATGTAGAAGCACTTGCTTGGAATATTTTGTGAGGTAGGAAATCTGAAGCTTTCCACTATTTTCACGCATTTGTTTAAGACAAGTTTAAAGGATATGCCTATTCCTCTTCGAAACTGACAGTCCAGTCAAGAAAACATGGAGCGTCCGTGTTAAAAACACTATTTTATGCAGATCTGCAATCCCATTTGCCAGCTGAAGACAAACCATTGTCCGAGTGTCAGTGCACCAGAGTGTATATGCTCGTGCGTGGTTAGGTTCTCGAATCCTATAGAAAGATTGCTTTTATTCCACAAGGTTGACGACTTGTAATCTCTGATTTTCTAACGTCAGTCCTTATAATCAGTAAATGTACACGAAAACGACTAAAGGCGACTTCGAGTCACCTGAGATAGTCCTGAGATAGGTCGTTTAGAAGGTGTTTGTAATTGTAGGGTTCTACTTGTATAAAAGTTTAAATAAATGTCTTTCAGAGCCTACTAAATGAACAATAGAGTTTTCTCTCTATGCTGAAGCAAAATGACAGAGTATTACGAAGATTAAAATAACCTTTTTATGAATTCCTTAAGTTTAACAGTAGATGCCATTCATGTTACAAAACGAATCTCTGCCACTTGCGGATATTTGAACTAACATAAACCGTAATTCATATTTAAATAACGTAGTAGGAGACAATATTAAGTGACCTTAATATTGGTTGGCCGTTATTAAACGGCGCAATTTTAACGTGGGCTAGTAAAATGGCTAATGTTGGAATAAACTTTGTCAGAATTGTCAATAGGACTCGCCTTAAATAATTTGAATTCTGGTAAGGACTACGGAAGAAAAAGCTATACTAACGTTTCAAATCAAAATAAAAAAATCTGATAACTTTTAAATTTTATATTACGCCCAAAGGGGCTTTTTCTAACTTTTTTTGTGTTACCTTTATTTATTAAATATCAGATACTTCGCACTTAAACCATATAATTCAATTCACCAGCAATTTCGCAAAATTAATTTTAAAAGAGAATAGCTTTAGAATTTTGATATACAGTCTCGCGCGCTGGAGATAATTTTTTTTCCGTGCAGTGTTACCATTGCTCGCTTTGAAATCATCGAATTTGTTAATCAAAAACTAATAAATGCTTTACAAAATATGAAATAAATAATAAAACAAATTCCGAAGTCCAAATTCGGATTTCCAGGCCCATATTCGGGTGGAGACGTACGTTATTCAAAATTGGATGGCTCTTGGTACCGTTGTTTTATCACAATGCGAGAAACATGCATACATTTATGCAGATTCTTCATTATTTAATTTCTTTAAATATAATACAGGGCGATAACGTTTGGTGGCAACACTTAAAAAGTTAAACAACGCTTTTAGTGAAACGCCACAAAATGCCAGAACGAAATTAATGGGCTTTCTGGGTTAATAATTGATAAATTAACGTAAAAGTTTACACATTATTGAAACATTTTGCGGCTTATAGTCTCAACTCTATTTTATGCTTTTGGTTTTCCCTAACTTTACATTTGCATTCACAAAATATTTCATCAGAACACGATATTCGTTGGCTGCACTTACAGGTTTAGATGCCACCTCACTAACAAGTAACTGGTGTTGTCCAACAGTGTTAGTGTAACGTATGTTAATAGTAGAATTTATCTTTCGAAAACGTAACTAATAGTATAAGAGGTCAGTGGATATTTATTATACTGACCAAAAATTTCAGCTGAACTTGAAATCTCTTGTGCGTATAGCTATAGAAATATAAAAAAGTACATATTTTGTGTATTAATTCAGAAAACAATGACATGTAAGAATAAATAGGAACACTTTTGTTTAAGGAAGTTTTGTACATGTATAACGTTTTTCTACATCCTTTTCTCATGCCTTTGTGATGTAACTGCAAGCACACTCGACGTGTATTCGAGAGGTCCAGGGTTCGAGTTCCGAAGAGGGCACTACACATTTTTCCTGTCTCCTGCTTCAAAAGGACCTAATGACTGTACACATGTATATATTTTACATCAAGTTGTTCCTAGATAGGATATTTTATTGGAAGCAATGCGTTTCTGTGGCATAACTTTCATGTTTCTTTATTTTATCAGTTTGCTCTTAAATACATTCAACAAGCATCTCATTCTTCGCGAAATATAAAAACAAAAGTTACAGCAAGTCATTTTATTCTCGTATCATACACTGGTCGAAGTATCTTTATTATGTACCATTTATTTTTTTGGCGTATACGTTCTTCGTATATTGATCACTAAAATATAAAGTCTAACGGATAGAATTCTTTCAATGAAAACGATGTTCAAACAAAATAATAACTTATGTTAGAATCAAACGCAACATCAAAGCAAAATGAATTTTTTTTTTCTGAATGCGAAACCTTTTTAGGTTCGAATTTTTCTTTAAACGTTTAAAGGAATAAGAGAAAGAATTATCTTTAGTTTCCTTATTCATTGCATTCATTGAGAATTAATGTTTGCAAAGAAGAAATAAAAAATAACGCTTTGAATAAAAGGATATCACCAAACTATGCAATATGAAAAATAAATCACAGAAATAAAAAATTGAGTTTTACTAAGTTATTCCTTTCTCATGCAGGAAAAATGCTAATATAAAGAAATGAAACTTTCGGAGCACCTAGTTTACTTAAATAATAGAGATAACAGGATTTCTTGTTAGCCGTCTAATTGCGTTCCAGCATGTTTAATAAGTGGATGCTGTAATTTTTTAGTTTTCATTTTCCATATTATTTGGTGAAGTGAATATGTTCGAATTTATTCTTCACTTATTTTTTATTCGTGTTTTATCAGTTTTTATCTTCATTATTCAAAGGTCCAAGTACAAAGCAGCTGGTCAAATTATTTAGATTTTATCAATTTCTTTATCTTAGTTGTTTAAACTGTACCTTTTCCGAAATGCATTTTTTTTCGAATTTACATTCATCATTACTGCATTATATTCGAATCCATTTTTTACGATTCTACTCATTTTTCTTCTCGTATGCTCAGCTCTTAACTATTAGGTTGTGGAATATCCACGATACCGTTAAGCGAATAATTGCTTAAGTGTGTGAACAAAGATGTAAGACTCAAGAAGGGTTATTTACCCTTAATTTTTCAAAATAAGGATTAAGACAGTCGGCTCCTATCTCAGAGTGTGCAGCAAAGCCTCCACTTGCGCTTGAACTTAAAGTAATAAGAATTAAAGCTTAACTAATGCTTAGCTAAAAAGATATGGCTGAAGCTATCAGGATTCTAAGTACTTGGCCCCTAAATCTCAATTAAGTAGGCAAAGCTATCAAAGACCTGAAGTACCGCCGAGCGTAGTAGTAGCTTAGAGAGACGTAGCCCAAAGGCAAATGCGCGCTAGTCAGAAACTCTGGCTGTCTAACGAAGTCGGTGAAACATCGACTTAAATACTACTCTTACTTATTTGCATTAAACGCATTTCTGAAAATACATTCTGGTAGGAAGTTGTAAGCTGAAATTAGGAGAAACAGGAAAATTTGACAAACTTAAAAGTAACTGTTATAAACTTAGGATAAACCTTACAAGGTCTTGATCCTCGTTTACCTGCAGCGATTCTTAACTATGGAGCAAATTTTCTTTTAAAAGATATTTAGGATAAGTATATCAATTAACGATGCGCATAGATTTATATAATATAATAAAATAAAAAATAATAAACAACAAGCTCTAAAATTCTTTTTTTATAATGGCCGGGGGATTTATTTAACAGACATTAGCCTTGCCCCACTACAACGGCCGGAAGTGGTGACCATTTCATTATGGAAACACCTAATAGGAAGCCACCGTTGCCTCCTATGAAGGGACACAGTTACGATCATGTCCTCTCCGGGATTCGAGGCCAGGCCCATCGCTACGGCAGTTAGGATCACCAACCACTAATTGCTTTGTGGATAACTGGGACATAGTGTGGAAACTGCTATGGACACACATAACGAAGTTATGATGTATTGAAGTGGACAAGTGTTTATGTGAACAATGAATTTAAAATATATGCACTTCGAATTTACTAAAAGTTAACTTTGACTCCAGTTTATATAAACATAGACTAGTCTACATAATATCATAAACTTTGGGCTATGGAACTATTTAAATGCCTGAACTGGCCTACTTCTTGGATAATTGCAACAATAGTGTGCAAATTCCTAAGGACACACATCATTAAGTGTGTAACTGATAAGAACACGAAGTTATGACATATTGAAGTAGACATGGGGTTAGAGACTGGTTAATATATAATATAAAGTTCCACTCTCCACAGCATAGATTCTATTCATGACAATGTCATGATTAATTGATTGTATATTTTTTTCATACGGATTATTATGTAACAAATATTGTAAAGAGGACATTGTAAGTTTATCATTATAATATTACTATCATTGATTCAATGAATACTGCTGGTCTGTTCGGCTCGCCTTGGCGATGGTGGCAGTGGATGATAGATTCTCTTTTTGTCGCGTGGACATAACTCTGTTTTAGTGTAGAACCTTAGGTCGGAGGTCCATGCGACGGTGTTTCGGTCACTAACCACTATACCGGCTGGGAGGTTAATATGGTCTAATAAACTGGTAGCTAAATCAGGCAAGGGTTTGGCCGAGAATGTAGAGTATAATTTTTTTTTTCGTAATCAAAATCTTCTAAACATTAATTAATTTCATGAATTGCACATCAGTTAGCTCAGAAAGTGGCTATTTTTATTTTAAGTTTCTCGAGACACGAAGCCCCTGATGCACATGAAATGTGAAATAATTTAAATTTTTTAATAAATATTTGTTTTTTAGTTTTACTATTTTGATCAACTTTCGTTTATATTCTACTTCACTGTATCTGAGCATATTATTTGAAACTGCTCTTGGTTTTAATTTCTACCGCAAAAGCATTTAATTTAATTTTTCAAATACTTTTCCACCTACATAAAGTTTTGCAGTGTTTGTTTACACTGCTTTGAACGAATTTAGTTTTCGTTCTACTTTTCTGTACCTTCTTGTTTCGAACGTAAAAGCTATCTTACGACTCTCGCTTTGTTCTTTCCGCTTTTTCATTCCTTTAATGATCGCAAAAGGGATTCAGAACTTTTCTCTAGTCGTACTCTGTTTTGATTAGGTTAGGTTAATTGATTAAGGCGAAGCAACTCGAACACTATTTCTGTATGGCGAGGGATGCTGATTCTAAGGGAAACTAGCTCGTATCTACTTTACACATGAGGAAAATCACGAAATCTCTCTTGTAGCTAGCCGTTCATCAGGATACGAACCCGACCGAGTTACGAATGTTCAGCTATTTTACTGCTCGGCTGCTGGTGAGCCCACTCTGTTTTGGTGAGAGAAATACAATGAAAGCAAGATCATCTGAATTACAGCTGACTGCAAAAGATACATCGACCTTATTCCTGATATTATTTTCGAAATGTAGCAATTTCACCGATATGCTTTATTTTAGAAGTTCAGGTTGCCGAATTTTAAAGAAAGCAAAACAAAAAACAAATCAAAGTTCACCCATGTCTATCTTTTTCACATAGTGTTATTTAATTGCATTCTGAAAAACCAGACTCCGTAGAAGGGCTAGGTTTAGGGAGGTAATCGCCGACAAAGCTTTCGTTGTATCTACAAATAGTTTCACATACGGAAATAATTGAAAGACTAGGTTAAAAATATGGTCTTGTGTTATCAAGGATTTAATCTCTTAAATAAACAGTCCGATAAGAAAATCACATGAAAAACGTGATCTTTGTTGAAGTTTTTAAACGATACGCTTAATATAATGAGTACAGAAGGGTAAAGGATAGCTTTAGTATTATGGAAGACAACAATCGGAAATCCTTCTTAAAAACATTAAATTTTCTAATTTCTTATTCTAAAACACGGGCTTTAAATACAAAACTTTGAAAGTGAAAACATACTCTAACATATTTTGAAATATAGGCTGAAAATATTCCAAGCTGGGCAAAAACATAATGCTAAAATATTCGAGTTGGACAAAAACATAATACTAAAATATCCAAGCTTTACATTAAGATTGCCTGTAAAGATTCAAGCGTTTTTGCTGAGCTAGTATAAATTCATCACAATTTCTACCAGCAACAAAGCATTCTGATACGGCTTTATGATTGACAAAGGCATTTAAAAAATTCTGTCTATTAGTTCTGCAGGCTAGTAGACATCTCTTTCGGAAATTTGGTGATATTTCGTAAGTGTCATCAGTTGCTGCCAAGTTCCATAAACTAGAAACTGTATACTTTTAGTACCGTGGAAGCTACTAATAAACTGTGCAGTTCAAGGTTTTCAAGTTAAAACGTAAGAAAATAACTATATAACTATACTTATCAACACATACAAAGCAAATGATAACACAAATCAATAACAAAAAATATACATTCTAATATTCACATAATTTTATAACATATGAGAAACTAAACAATAATTCTCTTATCATTAGTTAAATAAGAAAGGTAACCAATGGATCTAAAATCCCGTTTCAGATGTTTCAAATAAAAAGTAAGTCAAAGCAGTGTGGGGAGCCTTGATCAGTGTCGCAGAACAGCACATCAGAGAAGAAAACTCTCAGACCTGGGCTTTTTTCAAACTCTTAAGACTGTTATTGCGCCTCCTCCTCCGAAGACGATCCAAGAGGGCGTCTTCCTCCAGTCAACCCAGGGCGTCATTACGTACACAGCCAAAGTATTGAATCACAAGTCAATGACGACCTGCCCCCAACCAGTCACATGCAAAGAATACGAAGTACAGGTCAAAGACTGTCTTCCCGTGCTGACCAAGGGAAGCCCCAAGGACAACCTTTCAATATCTGACTATGTGGCGTCCCCCAACCAAGGGGCAGACAAGACAGTACCAGTACGGTCCCTGCCGAGCCTGAACCTGCCATTGAAAAATCGATGGTTCTAGTCACTGTGAAGATTGATTACGTACCCCAGGAGCCGAGTCCGTCTGTAGTTCAGGTCTTAGCCAGAACGCCGGGGGTTGCCTCCACTCGATCCCCTGGGGGCAATAGAGGTTCCCAAAAAATCCTATCAATAACATTCCAGTTTAGTGCCCCTCCTTGTCATTTGCCACAAACCACACAAGAGCATTATTTGGCTGATATAACGCACACTTATCTGCCACTTTATCAGCTTAGACAGACTACTGCATGTCTCCAGACTTTCGAAGCAAAGCACAGTGAAATAGTACCTGAGTCCGCTTATAACCGTAACGATGGTTGGCGACTGGCGATGTTTAAACTGACCAGTGAAAGCAACAACCAAACAAAAATAAAGGAACGCAAAATATAATTATAATACTAAGAACTTAAATAATCTGATCATGATTATAAGGTTATGAGTACGTCAAAATATCGGATATGCGAAAATGCGTTTTATTGCTTGAAAATATGAACAGCAAGAATAGTATCTTTGTAACTAGTCACTAGAATGAACTGATTTGGGAAATAGTCTAAAATAATCCTTTTCCATTACGAATAGTTTTATTTTACTGCTTTTAAACAGGAAATTTTGAAAAAAACATTCAATTGTTGAGAGTATTTCCCGAACGCATTCCCTTTTTTAGAATAATTTAAAAGCTCTTTTATTCTTTTATTGATCATTACTGCTGTGTATTTCCTTCCCTGTTTACTAATTACTCACAGTGCGGTTAAGCTCATTCAGACATATAATAATGGCTTTACTGTTTTTTCTTATTGTTATGTAATTTGTTAACAAATGTGTCAATAAATATCTCTAGACTGCTTGGGCGTGCTTTACGCAGAATAAAACACCAGGTGATTATAAAACTCAGAAATTTCAAAGAATTTCCATATAACAGAAATTCTTAGATTCGAAAAGAAACAGAGGAACACAAAAAAGGTATCCTCCATTAAATATTTAAGAGCCATCTGTAGAGTTTTTACTATTTTAATTAAGCAGTTATTATTACTTAGATCTTTGCTGTCACTTCTTCTTTCCGTTTCCAGGCCAGAATGCAAATTTGTTCACGTGTATTTAAACTGAGGTTTTAGAATGTAAAAACAGAGCTACTAGGTTGCTAGCTCAGATAAAGTTTGTAGTCTCCGGCCTTACACTTTAATTGCTGATATTTGAATATCTACGCGATCTGTGCAGCCTTTGGCTACAAGCTTATTCAAAACTTAATGTTAATTTAAGTTATCCCGCCATAAGTGTCGGCTTAGCTTGTAAGCACCACATGTGCCTTCTGTTCTTAATTAGGTTTAAGTAAACTGACTTTTACACTTTTCTGAAAGCTTCCTTGTTCTTTTAGATTGAGCAATAGTTCACTGCCAATCTATCTAAAGTTCGGTTACAGTTTATGGTAGACAATTACTTAACTTGAGTCATTCATTCTAAATTTTATTTATTTTTTTATTACCTTTTTCCGGATAAAATGGAATAAATTTCCCCGAATTTGAAGACTGGTTTATTTTTTAAATTTTGATTTGATTTAAACTCATAATGAAGAAACATTACTTTTCTCATATTTGTTTCTCTTTTCTGTGTCGTCTACTGAACGTGAACAAATTCTTATTACTGCGAAACTCAATAGATTACTTTTCTAACAACTTTCTGAAAAGTAAAACGCATTGCTTATATGTCCTTCAAGCAAGCAGGTAATCCTCTTTCTTTGTATTTAATTAACAATACGTTAGGAAATGCCCTTTGTAGTTACTGGGATTTAATTCGAAAGACAAGAGATTAAAACTGTCTTCTCGGCATATGAAGACCTGTGAATGAATCTTTTAAGTCAAGAAAGGACTTAGCAGACTGGAAGGAAATTTTAGTAATATTAATTTTGGAAAAGAATATTGGAAAGACACGTTATATACTTTTCAAAATCCGTATAAATTTTTTGTTATAATATTTCTTGGCTGTTCTGGTATTTTTTATTATTTTGTAGTTCCAATAGCAGATCAGCTTTTATTTGGCCTTTCTCTTTTCCTCTGGTATTTATTCTTGTTACTATAATGAAAGACTTTTGAAAATGTCTTCATTAATGTACCATTGTTACAACATTGCATCTCTCACATTTCAATGCATTGTAAGTGGACAATTAAATATAACAAGCTTGGAATTTTCGTTTCCATATTTTGAAATGTAATAACATTTTGATTTCTATTAAATGTAAATTTAATAGAGCCATTTGTAAGTATTTTTAATCATCTGCAAGTCTCACATAGTATTAGGGTTTTAGCATTACGCGAGCTTATCTTTCTCTCTGTTAATTTCTTATTAGGGTGAAATGTGAATGTATGAAACCGTTTGTCTATGGCTTGGTTAATTTGATTACGTCACAGCACACTAGGACTATCTGCTTAAGGGGAGAGACGCATTCGTGGAGGACTGTCTAAGTGAAACTGCCTCGTATAGATGTTACGCATGGGAAAATCATGAAAACGCTCGTGCAGCCAGCCCGTTCACCTGGAATCGAACCCAGGTCGGAACTACCAGTGTTTAGCGACTCAACTGCACAGCCGCTGTATATGAAGCATTCTTATAGACAAACAGAAAATGTTTGCAAAGTCTTTTTTTATTTCATAAAACATCATTCTTCCATTATGCAACGCATTAGTTCTCTTTTAAATAAAAGAAGTGCTAAAAAAGAAATATTTAAAAGTAACTAAGTATAATAAATACTAAATAAATGAACAAATAATAAATTAAAAAATTCATTAATAGAAGATTGTTAATAGGATATATGAGATAAAAAATCAGTTAAAAAATCTGTGGGTTTCAATGTTCTATTATCATAAAGTACTTTTTAAGTTATAAAACGAAGATATTTTCATTAAATAAAACTATAGAACGGATAAGTTGTGTAGTTTTCACCATGCAACAGCATTAATGTAAATTAAGTTGTAATTTCTATTTCCATACTACATCGTGTTTTAAAGTGTAATTTAGTTTCCGAGATGCTCGTAAACCTTCAGACCGAAGTGCAGAATTCACTGTGATCTAAATTAATTTGACAGTAAGAAAAAATGTATGTGTAATTCATTTGAAACGCATTTCAGAAAAACTTCTGGTTAAATTGTATCAACATTTAAGTGAGGGGAGATTAAAGCTAAAAATAAAGTATTTAAATATAGAACAAACTTCTGTATAATAACACTGGAATGGTGGGATATTGTATGGCATATAATTAGAACATACATAAAATTGACTTACAAATCCTACATAAACGCGAGTTGACTCTAACGTTAACCCGAAGGTAATGAAGCTTAAGTGCTTAAAAAAATAAAAAATAAAAATAACAATACCGAAAAACTTAAACTATAAAAGCCCTTTTAAAAATATTTAGAGAACTTTGCTAATATCTTGTTATGTGGGTCTTGCAAATTCTTTCTGCTGCATGAGCAGAAAAAAGAGCAGGATGAATTCAATTACTGTTTCTTTAATAATCTATAAAGAGCTTAAATAAAATCAATTCAAAATAATGCTGTGAGCGAAAGTAATAGAATTTTTAATCTTGCATTTTTCAAGGATAAAATGAAAGTTATTATGAAGAAATTATAAACAAAATTGTTAAACCTGTAAGGTATTTTATGTTAATTAACAAATTATTACGATTTAAGCCTTTACTATAACTTCTCATTTCCGTAGTCCTCACCAGAATGCATGTAAGTTGTTCGTGTATTTAAGCGAGGGTTTTGAGCATTTAGATTAGAGTTTCTGGCAGCCGCGTCCTACTGTTATTTACTCTCGCCAGCTCTGCTTAAATTTGTTTTGCGGCTTTACTGTCTTGCTAGCCGATGTTTTGAAACATGCACTGGTAAATATATGAGCCAGCTTAAATAGACTATTTGATGTGTAGTCTCCGATTACGTTATCTACATTTGAAATTTAGCTTTCTATTATATTAATTTAAATATCTGTAAGGTAGCGAAAGCTCGATCGAAAGATTGTGTCCTTTCTGTTCAATTTAGGCTAAAATGAAAAGGTTATTTTAACCTTCTTCCGACTTTGTTATTGCTTCAGACTCAGCTATAATTCACTTTCAGTCTAGTAAGGTCTGCGGGACTATTATACAAGCTTTTAGATACAGTATAATCCTGCGAATCATTTGACTAATTTACGAAATTTTGCAAACGTCACAGTGATTGTCACAAACATATTCATATCGAAGTATTTTTGCCATCGTAAAACTGTTACTGTGCATCGTAAAGCTGTTACTATACCATCGTAAACTGTTATGAAAATTAAGAAACTCTTAATTAGTAATCACGCTATCTTTGAAATGGTATAAATATTTCAAAACTTAAGAATTAGGAAATATTTTCAGGTAAAGCTACGGTTTTCACATGAAATACAGTACAAGGAAGTAAATATGTTTTTTGCATCTAGACATCTTAAATTTTGGTCTGTGTAGTAAAGAAACTATAAATGCATCTTCCTTAACAAAATGTATAGCTTAATGATATTTCTCAATTTATTTGTTTAAATAATTCTCAGTCTATTCACTTAAATATATATATACGCATACACATTAAGCACAGCAATGTTTGATTTTGGGGCACGAACTGTCCTTCAGTTTTTAATTTTTTACATATGTTAGAAACAAGAGCGCAAATTTGTTTCGATATCTTAAAACAAATTTCTGTAAAATGTACACTGGTTATTTAATCAGTATAAGAATTATTGCTGTATGATATGAATCTTAAGGAAACTTTTAAATATGTTTGAGTAGTAAGGAATAAAAGACATTCTTCTGATATGTCTTTATTGTGTAGTGGCCTAACCAGATTTCAGTTAACTGGTGAGGTAACAGATGATTTTCCACGTATCCTGCTCAAAAGTAACCTAGTCATTTTTACAGAGTAATTTATGATCGTCGAGAAAGTTTGATTACTAAATGGAATTTAGATTACCAAAGCGATTTTTAAAACAGCTCCAAACTTAAGCTATTGGAAGTACTATAAGTAATTTATTATAGAAAGTCGCTGACAATAAGCTGTTGTTAAGAGGTTATCCAAAGGCATACTTTATGTGAAAATTGATATTCACAGAATTTTTACTGACACTTCAATGATTAAAATATGTTTCTCATGATATGCAGACTTTGGAGGGTTGGAATTTTTTTAATGAAATATTTGACATATTTCAGTTTGCATTCATACTGAAGGATGAAACTGAAAAATCAAAAGTTATAAAACAGTGTTGTCAATTTGAATCAATTTGGAAAATCTCAGATATGGCGGAATGGTTATAATTGAAGTGATAGGAATGATATGGTTATAATCTTCCAGTTTAATATACTGCAAATAATACAAAAATAAAAGGTTATCATGTGGTTTTATTCTTATAGAACTAAAAAGTAAACTTGTCAAATGTAGTTAAATATAGTAATAACAGCTTGAAAATTTAATAAACTAAAGAAATGTTATTGAAGTACTTGTTTTACTTATGTTACTTAAATATTTCTCAAGATATCCAAAAAATTCTGAGTGGGCCAAAATACTCTATACAATTTTTCTCATGTATAGAATTGCATTTGAACCCCTTCTCAGGATTAAATATCCTAGTCATTGCTTATTTTAGGTGACGCATATCAGAGCTATATATAAAGATGAAAAATTGTTTCAGCTAGATATGCGAAAAACGGATAAAAACAATGTGATTCATTTTATATTTCAGACTTGTGAAACCAAAATCTTTATTCATGTTGCCACTTTATCATTTATATTTCATGCAACAAGCTCGTAAAGTATTTATTCGCTTTTAAAGCATTTGTAGCGATAATTTGCTTATGTCTTTCAAGAGTCTTGGCTTAGTGCATGCTACCTAATAGAGCGAAACTCTGCAATCTCAACATGAAATTTTCTTTATAGAAATCTAGATTTGCGTAAACCGCCCACTTCACTGGAGTAAGGTCAAATGCTCTTCAGATTTAAGGCACATGCATTAATAACCATTGCGATTGTATGATTTTGATCACTAGGAAGTGAAAAGCAGCTCAAACATTTTCATTTCCTAGAAATCCTTAATTTTTCCTAAGGAATTAAAACTTGCCTTCCATATATTTTAGTGGTACAACAACTACCTTAAGTCCGATGCATTGAAGATCCCATATTCGACTATGTATGAAAGCACAGGGTCTTTTCAAGCATTTTGTGCTATTAAGATTAGCTGCCCACCAATAGCCGAGCGGTTAAGACACTGAATGGTAGTAGTTCGACACGGGTTAGAACCCATGTGAACAGGCTGGCTGCATAGTTTATTTTCTTGGCTTTCCCTTAGTGTAAAGTGAATACGAGCCAGCTTCTCATAGAAAGTCCTCCAAGAACGCATCCCTTTCCCTAGACAGATAGTTCTTGTGTACTTTGCTATAAACAAATAACCTAACTTGCTCTTAAACTCCTTCTGCGCTCTGTATATATAGCGTCCTAACGAAAAAGCGAAAAAGGTGAAATTACGACTGATTGATTGGAGATCAGCTGGTTCCTCTCAAGAGGCTCTAGATGGGGGTGGCAGTGTAGGGTATTAATATATTTCCCTTGTGGGCTCTTACGATGAAATACGTAACATATGGGACTGGCACCACAAAGATCCCGGTCGAAAAAGACAGTGAATTTTTCATGTATTTCTCACCTTTGAAACGCCTTCTGTCTCTATAACATTCATATGCATTTTGATACTTCATGCACTACAAGTGGAGGGAAGGAGCGCCAGTGGGCTACATCACACCTGGAAAAAGGTGAATGTATGAAAAGAGTGAATATTACAAAAAGAAAAAAGTTAGATTAAGAATGGTGAAGTTATGGTTCCGTTTTAATTCCATTAGTTGATTAAGGCTTTGATTTGCAAAATTTAATATTGTTATTAGCTGACAGACTTTTCGAGTTATGTCATGGACGTTATATGATAATCATATGACCGGAATTATTTATGAAATGACTCGGGTCAGAAATATTTAGTATAATCATGTTACTTCTTTTGAAATAGAATGAAGAAATAACCAAATTTGAAAACCGAATTTATTATTAGTACTAAAAAAAGTAAGTTGTTAATTTTCCATTAGTAATATAGAAGTAGTGAATTATTGGCAGGCAGATAAAACAGTTTTTAATTTCACAGGATAGCTAAATTTTCAGTTTATTAAAAGCATATCATCAGGAAACATCTTGATACCGTTACGTAGTGGGAAGGTTAACTATAATTAGCTATAATGTTTTGGTAATTTAAGCTTCATTGTCCAATTACTAAAGCTTTGAAATAAATCTTATATGGTTTCAAGAAAAAAAGCAAAAAATAGAGTTGGCGAGCTTTTTTGTACGGATTTTCCGCGAGTAGAATAACAGAACGAAAGAAAGGAAAACACGTAATCGGAAAAAAGTCTTTTAAAAATACAAACACAATTAATCTTTACTACCATTTTTGCTAGTCAGCTGGTATCACGTTTTAATAACAGGAAGGAAAATGTTACGCTATTTGATTCAGAGGTTATACAACCTTAATAATAATATTAGTAAGACTTTAGGCTAGAACGGTTGAGAAGAGGCAGATTATCAGTTCAACCATGAAAGAGGAAACTCGAGTTGTTCTTTTAATTAGCTGCGTAGAGTAACTGATGCCTAGTAGTAGATAACTGAGAATAACTATACAGAAGATGCATTTATAAATCATGTAAATAAGCGGATTATGTAATTATGTTTAGGTGCCCTCCTTTGCGATGCAGTGAGTAAATACAGACACATTTCTTAAATTATTAAAGTTTGTGATTTAATTTCATTTATATTGTCCTTAATTTTTCATGTAGAACGCACAATAAGTATATGTTCATATGCATTGAGTAATTAAAAGCAAAAGCTCAAGCACTTGTGAAAAAAGGCTGTAAAAACCTCAGTTATATGATACGGGCTCTAATGGTGTTTTGATTTTGATTCCCAAAGATTTAAGCATTTTTAGAAGTTCAGGTTGTGTTTGGATGTCTCTGGCATTAAATTAAAGAATAATGTATCATAATCTTTTTCCCTGAAAAGAACAAAACATTTTTTGACACTTCTGCCTGCATTATATATAATGTTTGTATAATATTTAAAGGTACTGAAGTGCAGATTATAGTTCGAAAGGAGTTCGGACTTAGAGAATCATTTTCCAGATTTTCTTCGCATTAACGTCGTTATTGTCATTATTGTATGGGTGTTAGAAACATAACATAGAATAAAGCACTGGTCACATGGCCAATAAAGGGCAATGTCAAATATATTCTCTTCGGATTCGCTTCCTCTGGCTGCACTGGTAACTGAAACCTTTTCCTTTTTGCCCCCTTCTATTTCCGTTTTTTATCCTATCCTTCCCCATTGAAGCAAAGCGTCTGTTGGGGGAAAACTGATTCAAGAATGACATCAAAATGATAAATGTGGCTTTCTAGCTCTTGGAGTATTCCATAATGAATTCGCAATTTTCAGTCTCCTTTTCGCTTGACTTCCTTGCTTGAAATGTGGCCAGATGATGATATGAAGCTAGCGTAACTTTTAAAATAAATCGGTTTATCTATGTTTCTAATTTCACATTTTGCAGAAGTGTAAATTAATTTGTTTTACATGAATGGAAAATGCATTATCAGTGCAACTCTGAATTGTGCATTTCAGAATGAGGAATAAGTTTGCCAACATTAAAAAAAGGATTAGTAATATTCATAGAATATTAAATTTATTAAGCAGAGTTCAAGCAACATTTCTACTAATAGATTGCAAGTTTGGACCAGAAATATCAATGTAAAAAATTGTGGTGTGTTCATTATTTCTATGGTTATGTGACATGAAAGGAAAATTGATTCACTGATTAGGGTTAAAAAGTGTAGTAAAATCTAACTTATTATAATTTTAGATTTTTTGCTGTTTCACTGCTATTATTACCGATCTAACGAAATGCGAAAAAAGTAATAAATTTCCTTTTTCGATCAAATTAGAAATTTAACTTAATCAAAATATTAATCATTAAAAATTGCCAAAAAAAAAAAGAAAATGGAGGAAATGTCTTTACAGTGAAGTGAATCTTAAACAGTCTGAAAGATATAAAGTACTTTTATCTGAATTTTGTCCTAGGTTCATGTTCCGAGCTATTTACTCTGATAACCGTTTGAAAGACCCTTTATAGCAAAGAAGCCATGAAATGCTTTTTAAATATTAATAATAATACTGTAAAGACAAGCATAATGACGTTAATATTCATTTATGTAAAAAGTACCTCTTTTTGCTCCTGAATAGGAAAATACATTTGTTATGAAATAAATTAATGTTACTTTCTTCTTTCCTTCTTTAATTTATTTTTCCTTAAAAAAGGAAGTTAAAGCCTTTCGTTTGAGAACCGTGACAGCATTTCGGTTCATCTCTTTCGTTTTGCAATTGCCCTGAAGCCCGTCATACTCTTTTCGTGTGATGCGCCTGTGAAAGTCTTCTATATTACATCAAACCCTTCCTTGCCTGACATTACTCTTTACTTTTCGTATTGAAGCACGGGACCGGTTGGCGAAACTTTTGCATATTTCTTTTTTGTTATATTTTCCTGCTTATGGTATCTTACATATGCATTTTATACTAAAACTCATTTTTCGTTGCATGCGTTTCTCTTTATCTCTGTCTTAGGTTATTTGCGTACAAACTTTCTGCACTTAAAATTTGAAAAAGGGCATTTTATTGTAATCAGGCAATCGAAGGACGGCGGAAATAATCGACAGTTGAAGAAATATGCTGAAAACATTTTAATTGATAACCAACGGCAGTGTGTCTGCTATTGATATTTAATAGTTCCATTGCTTTTGATATATTTGTTTTTATAATTAATCTCCATTTTACTAGTAAGGAACTTCATAATATTGCTGAACCATTAGATTAAACTGATGTAATTATATGAAATACGTTATATCAAAGCAAAGTAGTCAGAAGAAGAGAAGTCAAAGCATCAGAAGTAGGCACTGACTAAATTAGATCCTTGAAATAAGTTTAAAGAAATCATTAAATAGATTTAAAAATGTTAATCGGTTTTAAAAATCAGATTTAAAATCGTATAGTAGAAAAGTAAAATTAAGAAAAAAATCCACCATTAATTTTACAAAAATATGCAAAAATTCCCTTTCTTTCCTGCTGCTTACTTTAGGTTTCATGAAATGCTGATGAGACAGTACACCAAAACTAGAAAAGAAAGCACACGGTTATAAGTATAAATAATAAAGAGTAACAACATTTTTTATATAACATTGTACTAATTCATTGTAACATTGTATTCATTATACTAATCCCCTGAGACTGGCTAATTCCCTAATATTGTTCAATCAAAATTAAAACTTCTTTGGGATGATATTACTTTCGTAAGCAAACTGGGGCAACATTTATTATATTACTTTCTTATATTTTATGGGATATTAATTTTATAAGCAAATTACGAAAAGGTTCTTACGAAGTAGAATGCGTGTATGGTGACAATTATGCTTCTAATAGTTATATTTTAAAGTTTCATATTTCAAATATTATTGCTGCATAGGTTACAGATAATATTTTGCAGAAAACCTGGCTACAATAAATAGGTCAAATTTACCTCAAGGAACCTTATGAAGCATACAATTATGCAGAATTAATTAATATTGTATTTTTGTCGAGAAAAATGCCCAAAGCTATGTTTAATTCAATAGTCTTTCTTTAGTTTATATTTTAACATGCTTATGACCTTAATATTCATTAAAGCGGGTGGAATTTCGGTCAAGTTTAAACGAATACGTAAATAAATTTTTTTGATAACAGTATTTTCAAAATATTCTTACTAATATGAAACAGTAATTAAGAGAATAAAATTATCTATTTCAATTTGGGTCTCAGAAAGATAAATACAAGTACTTTTTTACAGAGCTAAGCAATGAATGTAGTAGAATGTAGTCCTAGCAAGCGTACTGACATTTGGTTGGAGAGACTTTAGTTTCAGCTTGCATACCAATGATGTAGAACAGGTATGGAATATGAAAAACGAAGTACACCATGTCCACCGAAGTACTTACCAGGCCTTTACTTTCACAACTGTTGGTCGTAGACATAGCACTTCTAGTTACCGACATGTGTTAAATGACTCAAAGATTCATGGATTGGTATTTTTAAATTTAATGAAATCAGTTTTGTAAAATTTATGATTTCTAACATTTTACAAGTTCCTCCGTTCCTAACTCTTATCTGGAAACATTTTGCACTTGTTATGAAAATTAAACACATAAAGTTTCACTCTCCTTCAACTTAAAATTGATATGTAAACCAGAAGTCATATTCAAGAGACGTAAACAAAGTGAAGAACGAATATTTGCATTTGTACGTAACTAAGAATTAAATATCAGTTTAGAAAAGGTCTCTGATGTTAAGAAATTAAGCGACGAACGTATGCAGTTAGTTTGAAAAAAAATTATCAATATAAAATTTTTCAAAATAGTGATCGTATTCACGGAATATTATAGAATTCGTGGTCTAGAAAACACTGGCAGTAACCAACCAACCAAGTAACCAACTCGTAATATTAATCGCATTAGCTGGAAATGAAAATTATGTGTACTTTAAATGAATTTTTTGTATGATTACCAAATTATGATTCTAAGCTAATGAAACTTCATTAGAATTCTTAATAAAGCATTCTTAGACTTTGAAACAATTTATAAATTACTCATGTGACAATTCTTTCGGCATGGCAAATGTAACAGGATTAAAGTCACGGTAAATTACATAGTAGTATCATTGAATGAACTGTCAGGGACAAAAATCAACCTCGGATTATTCTAATTTATTTATCAACTTATCCCTCGGTGCCTTTGGATGAGATGCCCAAACCTGCAAATTTTGAAGCTATATATCTTGGTCAATTTTTGTCATACGAGAGTCAAGCTTTTTATGTTTTATTTTTAATCACCAGTGCAAAATTTTCCTAAATATACGTATAGGGACCGGAGGAGCACTCGTGAATCCCAAAACAATATCATTGAATGGAATGTAAGGAGAAAAAAATCAACCTCAAAGTATCCTAATTTCTTTCTTAACTGACCCCTCAATGCAGACTGTTAATAACGTCAGAAATGGTAAATTTTGGAATTAAACATCTTGTTCAATTTTGGTCGTACGGAAATCAAACGTTTTGTGTTTTACTTTTTATATCACTAGAGGGACAGGAGAATATAAAAGTTAGATTTGCTAATTTTAACAAAATTGTTCTTTTTCAATAGAAAATGTCAAAACGTGAAATTGTGCATCATTTAAAACATTTTTGTAACTGGAAGTATATGTCTACGACCTAGTTTGAAAGGTTTTGAAATTCTTTATCGCTTTTTTGAGTTAGATATCATCGAGACATCTAAAACTGAAAGTTTTATAATTTATTAAGACCTTGACTATCTAATCGAAAATTTCGATTCAATATCAATTATTTCTGAGGCATACGTTTTATTCATAAATTATTAATATATATATTTCTTAATAAATTATAGTTATTATATATAATGTATTTATAACAATTTAGATAATGTATAATAGATACATTTTCTAAATTTCCACTTAAAGAAATCAGAAAACTATTTTTTGAATAATATCGCAGAATTTGTTATCCTTCTGAAATTTAATCCTAAGGTACCTTCGTCCATTCCCGTAGCTACTGAACAGTAGTATTCTCACAACGTTATTGCTGTATGAGGTAACGTCGGACAAGTTAAAAATAAGTCTAGCTATATTGGTACGAAACTTCGACATTAACAGCAAAATCTACTGACATAAGTCAGTGCAAGAGTCTTTTTAATTTGATCAGTCGCTGCGGACTATGATTTACTATTAGCTCTTAATGTACTAACTAATGTAATTTTATAGTCATTAAGCATTTTATTTCGGAATAGGAGTTGTTAAAATGTGCAATGCTCTCACCAGGTCTCGAAATCTGGACCTTCCGGATGCTAGTCGGATGTGCTTCTAATTGCATCAAGAAGGCACTCGGTAAGAAAGGAGGAAATACCTTAACAGTACTGGCTAAGGTTAAGAAGAAAACGTTCAAATTATTTTTATCCTCGCATTATTTTTATGTCATGTATACATACTGGAAGCAGTAAAGAGTTATACTTTAAAAGTTAACTTAAGTGTAGGAATTTAATACTACACTGATTGAAAAACATAAAGTTTTCCTTTAGAAAATCTCATTGATGACTAATATTATTTTACATAACTTCTAGAAGTACTTAAAGTACGTGAATTATGGTAATGAGATACAACTATTTTTAACATCTTCAAGAAAAAGTTACCTTGAATAATATTAAGCAAGATTCTCCCTGCAATTTGTGTTATAAGAGGAGAAGGAAATCTTTCTTGCTCTGAATCGAAGAATGTTATTAAAAATCAAGTATTACTGAAAATTGACTATAATCCTCCCAATTCAAAGTACCGACTTAGATACAGAGCCACGTTTGGCAGGTATTTCGTATTTACATCGTTTTCGAAGAGTAGAAAAATAAAGGAACTAATAAATTTCAAAAGATAAGTCTTCCTTGTTTGAACCATATATGTGTTTTATTTGTAAATGTAAAAAAGAAATAAAAAACCAGATCCTAAAGAATTTTGACTTGTAATCAGCCTTGATTCATTGAAATAATAAAATATTATAAGTTTTTATTATAAATTTCTGCTTATGTTCAAAATTATAAAAGAATATGCTTTCATCCTTTTCTTTTGAAATTGCAAGATTACAGCTTACCTCGCTTCGATGCTAAATAATAAAGAAATAACATCGTAAGTTAAAAAAATCCAGTGGCAGCGAGATTTCTTTCTGCTAGACTGAGCTGCATTTTATTCGCGTTAATCAACTCGAAGAAATAAATAGAAAAAAATGAGTTTATAACAAATAATACCACATTAAAATATTTCTTTAAAATGCAGTTTCAGTAGTTTGAAGCTTCATTTTAGAAGGTATTCGTTAATAAAGGACATATTATGTCTGAACGTACATAAAAGCGAAACTGGTTCGAAATATAATAAAACAGTTATAAGTTTTATTTGTAGTATAAAGAGAATAATTTTAAACTAAAGTTTTAAGAACTATGTTTATTTCTGTGCAGGCGTTTCTTGTTTATTCGAAATAATAGAGAAGTATCTTTCGCGTAATAAATTTTCTGGACGATTCCCGTGAAACGTGTTTTCCGCTTTTCAATCAGGAGCTGCATTAAAGGAGATAGACGCGCTGAAAATTTCATCAAGTTCTTTCCTATAAGAAAATAGACATTGAAACTAGGTTAAATATAAATGCACCATGGTTTATTGACCGATAGGGGTGAGGTATGTGGATTGGGTCAACAATGTCGGTTTATGTCAACATGGGTTCAAAGTGAGTGAATAACCTTTAATGCGGAAAAGGCAGCAGCTCGCTGTAGAAGCTAACCGAAGATGATTAAATGTCTTAGTTTCTAAGGGTATTTATCAATAGCTTCAGTAACGTACAAACGTAATATCCAATAACGAGAGACGACTATGATCACAGACGCACTTCAGGAATTCGTCCCAATTTATCCTCGAAATAGTATAGGATCACGCAGGAAGAATAACAGCCTTTAAATTTTCAGGTTATTTCTCACAGAGAGAGGAATGGCAAAAGCACATTTTTATGGAATCAGATCAGAGCCATTCGGTCACTGAACTGAATCGATTCTTTTTCACTACTCACCACTCACTAACGACAACTTTGATAAATAAGATCTGTGTAACAGGGAAAGATTCAAGACCGGTTAGCGAGGACGGAGCGAAGAGCACAAAGAATGGAACGATTAGTGGAATCGGAAAAATCTACTCTATCTATACGCTATCTCCCCTGGACTGATTTCTTTCATCTGCAGTTCTGAGATTCCCCAAAACCTTCCTTCTACACTGAGTAAGAAAATAATTCTGGAGTTTTTTCCAAAAGCTTGGAAACAATAACATATGAAACTTTATTTAAACATGAGAGGAGAAACATTTCTTTATTCATTAAAACGGGAATCAGACTTTCCTAGAACGCGTCCAACAAGACTCTCGCCGAGTGAACTAAAAAGGAGCTACTGCTCCGTTTTGGTGAATCACTGCTAGTTTGCTCAGTAAAGGTAATCGCTTCTTTGAATTAGTTTCGTGGCGGAATAGCACACTTCAACTAAAATTGCAATTTCTAGTTGTCATCGTTGTTGGACGCTTGTAAGTGTCTAGACAAGAGCATTCCAAATTGTGTACGCGATTATTTGACCAGTGAAAGCGGTAGTCTAATATTATTCGACGTTTATTAATATCGATTGGCTTGTGATACGTGAGCATGTATAGCTAATATCATATATTTTCATACAGAATTTGCATTAACGGAAATAAAGGTTTGGCGTGTGTATTTCTGCAGTATGACGCCGAACCGAAAAATGGAATACATATTTTGAAGTAATTTTCGCGAGGGATCTTTCAATAAATTTTTATACACGCAATTATGCAATCCTTCCTGTCACTCCTAAATGTTTGTGAAATCTGAAGAGCACAGATGTCATTGAAATACATCATTTGAATCCACAATCTTAATCAAACGATGATCTTGGTAATACCTACATACACGTAATTACGCAACACGCAAATAATACTGTATTTCCACAATGCCATATATGTAAGATATAGCCTACATAGCAGGTGATTTGCTTCGAACAATTTTAAAAGTAAATAATAGCAGTAGATTCTTTAACTTGGCAGCTAAGATTTCGTAGATATCTATGCAGTATAAAATCTGACAAATAATTGATTTTAAATTCAGCATTAATTTATGTTCTTTCGATAGCCTTTATTGTTAGTTTTTTAGTAATCTTCAGGAGTGTCTACAACAGCTACTTCAGTATTGTTTCTAAGGTTTCTGTAGGCATACACTAATTCATGCAACCAACACACTCACTTCACTTTACGACTTTTGACCCTTTTTAATAAGGATTAAATTAGAAATAAAGAAATTAAATTAGATTAAATGAAATTGAATTAGAAATGAAGAAATTAGAAATTAAATTAGAAATAAAGAGCATGCAGGTTTTCATCAGCTTAACGACACTATTTGACGGACTTCAGCAAACATACCTTTCTGACTTTTCTAAAAGTTACAGAAAGTTTAGTAATCAACAGAAAAACAATTCGTCCGTATAACCTGTACCTAACTACACAGCCTCAATAAACAATTCCAAGCAGAAAATCTACATTTTTTTGTGGTTATTTAAATTTTATTCAAAGACATTAGGCTGCTAGGGCATTACGTAACCTATATTCCAGCACAAAATAGTTACTTTTCATGTAACTAATGCCGTTGCTTTAGTTACATCTTGTCCTCTATTATATTGTATTTACACATAATTCATACAAAACTGAGCATTTAAGTAATAGATGAGAAAAATCTAACTGTTAAAGTTTTCGCATTGTTTTTGCTTCACCGATAGGAATTAGGATGCCCGAAATTGTTGCGGACTAGCAATTGATTTAGCGGAGATGGACACTAGGAAAATGGGAAACGAACTGATGTTTGTAGTACATATTAGTACTTCTGAAAACGTTAAGTATTAGATTCAGGGAGATTAGATTTAGCTTGTTTCCAAGAAATCCTATAGATGTCCTGAAGCTGACGATACATTCTCGAGAGTGTTATGGTAATCTAGAAGAAAGGTTTAGATGTACTTTGAGATGTGTATCTATACTTTCTCCTAGATTATGAAGAGTTCAGAGTGTCACATCAAGATTAATTGGTTAGTTATATTTAAATCTCACGAATCTTATTTAAATTAGAGAATATCGATGGTCGGCCTTAGACCCCGGATGTATCAGCTGATATGTATCAACACTTGTCAGGGAATTTGTTTCAATCAGAACCCAAATAAATTATAATCATTATAATGCTATGTATTCAGGTACTTATATGTCTTGCATATTCACTGCTCTTACTGCTTCTTTTCTAGACAATGCCCTTCCCCCCAAAAAAATGCTGAAGTTATAAATGGGATATGTGTTGTTGAATATCTAGAAGTAAGAAATGTATACACTTCGCAATATAAGTTCAATGTACACTAAAAATACGTACTTTTATAAATTGACTGTGATATTGAGAAGCTGGTACCTCCTCAAAGCCCTCCATTGCATCAGACACGGCTAGGCAGAGTAAATATATCAGTGAATTAAAATTGTTTATTGAAAGATTTTAATACTTTGCCCATCGAGGTAGAAGCAAAGGTGCATATATTTATATTAAATTATCACACTGAGTTGTCCATTAACAGCTGAATAACTGAAATCATAAAAATCTAGCAATATCATCTTGAAATTCATAGCCGTGAATATCTCCTGCTCTTTTTTCTGAACATTCCCTGTTATGTAAATAAGAATCAGTTTCCCTTAAAAAATCATTTAAGAGGCATCTTTCCTCTTAGGCAAGTAGCCATCGACTGCTTTTCCATAGATCACAGTTAACCAGTTATACCTAGGTTCAATAATATATCTTTAAGGAATAAACAGTAAAGTGTATCCAACAAGCTTTTCATGGATTCATGCAGATTTTTACGTGTTTACGAAATCTATCAAAATCGAATTGCAATAGTTAAATTTACAAAATATTTTTCATGGGCAAAGAAAGAATCTGTGGCGGAGACGACTCTTCTGTTGGGAAGTCGAAACGTTTGCTCATCGCATTCTATGCTTCTCTAACGCCTAATTATAACTACGTCCGGAAATAGAAGTAGATTTTATGCCTTTCATAAAATCCGTCTATGTATCTATCTGTGATTACTACTCGTTAATCAAAACGAGAGAAGCACTGCAAAAGCCTTGAGATAGCGATGGCGGAAACTTGATCTTATATGATGATAATACAAAATTCTAGTATTGAAGCATGTAGAAGGAAAGAGCTGTTAATGCAGACGCAAGAAGTCAACAGTTTCGAGCATGCTGAATGACACGTTGATTAGGAAGAATCATCTTTGACTCCATATTTAGGCCACTTATGGGAAAAGTGGCCTAAATATGTAGTCAAAAGACATTTTTCTTAATGAAATCTTAAAGGTCTCTTCAGATTCTCAATTATATATAATTTAATTAAGTTTCCTCTAATACTAAATGCAGTACCTTAAAGCATTCTGAATGGCTGTGACAACAACCTTTTTAATACAAGCAAGAAAGAGAATTATGCATAACAGATCTCTTATCATAGGTTCTATGAGTAGAAAATCAGAATTTTATCTGCATGTTAAGCAAACGAAAGATAATTAGTTATAGGCTAGAAATAATTTTTAATAGATTCTTTGTGACTAACGTCGTGTCACCTTTAGTGATGGATGATAGCAGAATTTTTCTGACACCTAACAATTATAAAGGTTCGAACAAATTGGTCTTACCCAATTTAGTCATAATTTTATAGAATCCGCTGTCGCTTTGATTTAAAAATGTATGTTACACAACGACACCGGAAGTTGATAATTTATTTAAGCGAACGCGTGTAACATCAGTGTATGAGCATTCTAAGAGAGAATCTGATATCTGTTTTGAAATAGTAATCATCAAGTAATTCATGGATGCTTCAACGATACATGAAACCATGCAGCATATCAATAAAGGAGCTGCGTTATTTTCATTTGACTTTTGTGGTATTTAACCTATGATGAATTCATTATTCAAATTTTAATTTTGTATTTAGAAAAAAAAATAAAAAGCTTAAACATCTTTTTATTACCTAATAACTCCACAGATACTGATTGATCTCTTTAAGAACATTTGAAGCTTTAGAAGAAATTAGAATGCATAACCTCAAAAATATCAAGGAGATAAAAGACATAATAATTTCAGTATTTCAACGTGAAATAAATACCTGGTGTCCATTTGAAATTATTGATTATTATCTGAAATAATTAATGCAGTTATTAAGTCTTTAAACATGGTTTTATTGCTGAAAAATATGTTACAGTACTTTACTGTCTAACGTTTCTGACAAAAAGTTATGAAATAGCGAATAAGAAAGATTCGCTTTGTTGTAAGACAATCAGTTCTTGTTCACACAAAAGCCAATTTCCTGGTGTATTACATTAAATTTTAACTAAGTTCTGCGTTCCATCTCGTAAACCGATTAAGTCTTCTCCGATAACATAGTAGCTTTTGTATATTTACATATATTAACTGACTGACGCCTGCAGTAAATCTACGCGAAACTACAACCTAACTAGTGGAACAGACAAAGCTCAACTAATTCACAATACTTACCAACTATCCTAATGGCTAGGCGTTCGCTCCTGTTCTTATCAGAGACTCCCTTCTTCTAAACAAACGGTAACGGCGGAAACAGAAAAGTCTCTACTATAGATTGTACTTCATTTTAACTTACGAACTTGCCATTTAATCTGCATAACCTTCTGGACTGAGCAACTGCGCAAGGCATGAAGAAAAGAATCAACGTAATTTTTAACCATTAGTTCCTGTAAACGAAATGTCACATACTTATTTCGATTCTTTTGTAATAAGTTTCATACCTATATTTTATTTACCTATCGAAACACAACTGTATTTGTTAGGAAAAACTGTTCTAGCCTCTTTTTATCGCTTTGTTTATAAATGTGCATACCTGCTTACGTATCTCTTTTGTAACATTTCATAGAATTATGTATCTAATATAAAATTTTTGGTATATTAACAAATATATTATTTTATTTTCAGTATGTTAACAATATATTTATTTTAGTATATTAACAAATTTTAATTTATGCATGTCCACATGAATACTAGGCAGTGAGAATTAGGCTTAACGCAGCTAAGACTAAAAGAATATTTAGGCAGTATGTTCATGAGGTGTCTGAAAATTAAAGCAGAGCTGTTAAACTAGAAAAATATTCAGATGAATCTTTTGTTAGCTTCTTTATGAAGCTCAATTTCATACTATATACTGTAGTTTTCAACTTCCTCAATCAGTTACTAATTTGGCAAGAGATTTCTTCAGTTCGCACTGTACAGAAAAAAAAAGAAAAGAAGAAATGAAAGATCAATAATATTTTCCTCCATCACTTGGTCGCAAATGTATTTCTGTGGCTGACTAATACGTGAAAATAACGTCATACTCATTTGCGTTTAGGACTTCAACATTAAACTGATAACGTACGTAAATTATCTTTCTACTGACTATATTATGGTGAGAACACAGATAAAAATTTTCCATCGCTTTCCATCGAATGAGCAAATCTAAAAATACGTTTGGAATTACTTTAAAATACGTCCCTCAGTAATAAATTTCGGAGTGTTATTACGCTATTAAAAGCCCCCAAATTCACAGGAGGTCCATTTCTTCAGAGTAAGTGTGTCTAACTTATAAATGGTTCAAATGTGGGTGCTTAAAATATTTCCTTCTTGTTAAGAAAGTCTTTGGATTAGTAACAAATTTGGTTTCAATGCAGTCTTCTTTGGCTGTTTATAATATCAGTAACATATTTTACTTCATTAGGGCTTATATGCTTTGAGAAATGCTGCTACAAAACTTATTAGACTTTCTCGTTTGGTTATACTTCTGTGTCTGCAGCTTAACGTAATTAAATAAAAGGAAAGAAATGTGGTTGTATTTGGTATAAAATTAATTCTAGATATAGAAAGAAAGCTTAAAGAAAATATCAGTTTCAAAACTTGTTTTGTGTTAGCAGTAACAAGATGCTTCTGTTCTGCATTTTAACTAATTTATAAAACCATTGTTACGCAATGAAAATTGCTTGTGACGGTAATTATCCAGCTGCGATGATATGTTGTTTTTTGTACCATTGCAAACTTTACGTAGAAAGTAAGGATATTCCTTACGAAAGTAAGGATATTTCTTACATATTGCAGTTCGCTAAATTTTCAAATTATAGAAATATGGCTTCGATATTAGAAGTAAAGAAGACAAATGATTCATAAATCTACAAGTTAGGACTTCCTTGGTTGGACTGCGAACAAATCAAGTTAAATTTCCTCTGAAGTTAAGTACTGCAAGACTTAATTACAAAAACCATGAAAATGGTACATTATATATTAAAAAATTGTTTTTTGTACTCGAAAATGAATCAAACGACGCGTAACGGAGAATCAAGCATTTATTCGATTTGTTTATTGGATATTCCAAGAAACCTAGTTTCAGCTTGCTTTCTTAAATTTTTATTTTAGACATCTACTGCTAATTAAAAAATTTCAGCAAAATAAGCTAGAACGTTTTAGGGATATTTCATATAAGTTCTAACTTTTCTATACTTTACATACAGAAGAACATCTAGTAATTCAAATTTTCGTTATGAGTTAACTAATTAAACATAAAACGTTTTGTAACTTTTAGTACAAAATTCGTTCAGATATGAATAATCATTAGTTACATAATGCCAGCTATAAATTAAACAACAGCGCACTTTCAGTCAATACAGAAACATTAATCACAACAGCGATCAACGTTTTTTCATAGTCCCTTTTAAATTTGATAGAAGAACATGAAATTTTATTCGGTAGTAAACACAACAGTTAGCTAAATCAATATATTTGTTCTTGACTGTATCTGCGAATTTTGCATACAAAGCTATGAAAATTTATAGTACTCATATTGTGAAAGCTTAAAAGATATTTCCCTGTTTAAAATATTTGCTCTTCAGGAACGATAAAAACTGCATTTTATACAGACTAAAACCCTCCACTCGCAGTTTTTATAGCCTTTTTAGAAAACTATGCACTTTATGTTGAGGACTTAATTGAAAATACAAGTCTAGGCACAATATATGAAGAAATAAATCTATCCTTATCAGTTACCTTTTACGAATGCTTGTATAATACGGAGGGAACTTCGACATTTACACTGAAGCTTTCTATGTGAGATTACACAACTGTTTGCTATGCTTCTTTCTCTGAATTAGCCCATAAGTTCCCGTTAATTATTCTGTGAAATAACTGTTTAATATTAATTCCATAATATTTATTTCAAAGACTGACCATAAGCAGGCCATCATAAAAGGTTGTTTTTTGATTTTTGCCTGCCAGTACAACTAAGTTTAACGCATTAAATTTCTTATTACGATATTTTTTTTCCAATGGCGGGCCCTCAGCTGACTTCGGCTTGGTCACTACTAAGGTCAGATGTGGTGGTCACTTTATTATGGAGGCACCTAATGGGTGGGCCACCTTTGCCTCCTATGAAGAGGCGGACAGATACAGCCATGCCTTCTTCCGGCAACCCAAGCCCTTTGGTATCGCAGTCAGCTTCCCTAACAACTATGCCGTCGGGACGGCCCTTACGATATTTACTTACTAAAATTCAAAATACGATAGTAACGTTCAAGCAGGAAACTAATGCACATGAGCCTCGTCACCTGCTAAAAGGAGAATTAACAGCACTGTTATTCAAAAATGCAGTTGATCACTGACTTATAGTTTTCTGGATGCCCCAAAACTTCTGAAGAAAAGTCAACGTTTGATCTTTTGTAATAACAGAATTTATTTTCTTTTGTATGGAATTTTAAGATTTACATAATTTCACATGGCGAATGAAGTTTACCCATTCTTCCAAAATCTCTTCTGGCTTGCAAAAGATTTTATTGGCATACAATACTGGTATTTCGAAATTTGTTGTACAAATTAAAATGTCGGCAAACCAATAAAAATACTGCGTAACACTTGAAACTGCAAGCAAATAGACGTTGTTAATATATATGCAATACACGAGGGAGTTGCAAATCTTCTGGCTGATATTAGTCGGAGTCGTATTTAACATAGCACACCCAGCACAAAAGAAAAATAAGCAAACAAACTCAAAAAACAATAATTGATAACAAGAATTACAAATATATGCAGTTAAAAACATCGAATTAAAATTTCCATAACTGTTCTATTACCATTTACACAACTTATTGTGGTGAAGAGAGTGACTAATAATTAGCTAGACACGTTTAAGAGTCAAAAGTAATGTTGCATATGCCCAATAGTTGCTGGCTTACACCAATATTTCGTACATTGCGTTATTAACCCTAAAAAAGGAATAAATAAACATTTCACTTACCCCAATTACTGTACTGTGCCTTTCAGAAAATAAACATATAAATTTCAATCAGCTTTATTAAAATATTTATGCAAACTTTTAGTTACTATCTAGGTTAAATACACAAAATGAATATTATGGCACCATTAACCTCCACGCACCACGTTAGCGTCGTCGTCAGAACAAGGGAGGAAACCATCAGATCAGATCAGTTGTATGGTCTAGGCGGCATTTAGAAGCCTCTGCTGCTTTGACCGCTGCTTCTGGCAAATTACCCTAATGCTTTGATGCTTTGTTTGCATATTCTGGTGCAGGAATTAATTCCGCTCTTACCAGAGCTTATCACGGAATCCCACGAGGGGCGTCACACATAAGGGCTCATCAAATTGGTCCATGTTAAAGGTGCATACCTTAAGATAAAATACAATAACATAAAAAAACATTGAGACTCATTGTCTCTGAAATCTCACTGGCGGGTGAGGATGCGATGACAGATTGTCCTATTGGCGCTTGCCCACGTAGGCGAGGCATATGTAAGAATAGGCCGGATGACTGAGGCGTAAATTTGCCTTTTACGATAAAGTGACAGGAGCTGATCCTTTAGAAGGGGATACAATCTCAAGGCTACACCCCACGCCTTGCTGCGCACTCGTTTGATGTCAGAACACCATTTGAATGAGCGATTTAATGTGACTCCGAGAAAGACAGCTTGGGTGACTTTTGGAACTTGATGCCCGAAGAGGGTGATGTTGTCTTTGGTACGAAATTTTCTGATAAGTAAGACTTGCGACTTCTCTGGACGAATGCGGGTCTTCTATTTAGCGCACCAGTCCTCGATAACAGGTTTTTTTCTTGTAACTTGGCAAGAGCGTGGTTCGGCTGACGAGACTTTATTAGGAGTGCCGTGTTGTCTGCATAGCAGGCGTGCAAGGCGTTGTGATCATTACTGAAGTCCGGGAAATCATTTACGTATAAAATGTACAAAATAGGACTGATAACACTTCCCTGGGGGACACCGCTAAGGATGTTTCTGGCACTTGAGATGGTGTTTCCTTGCCGGACAACGAAGGTACGATTTTGTAGAAAAGAGCGGAGTAAGAGAATGGTCTCACGCGGGAAGTTCATATGAATGAGTCTGTTAATACGAACTGTAGACCAGAAGCTGTCAAAAGCTTTCGCCACGACTAGAATCAGGATGGCAGTACTTATTTTATTGTGTAGCGCGCTTTCGATGAATTCTGTGATTCTCAAAAGTTGCGTTGTTGTGGAGAGTCCTCTACGGAATCCATGCTATTTTGAAATTAATACGCTGAGGTAATCCTTAACGCGATTATAGATGATTTTTTCTAGGATATTACTGACAGCAGACAGTAGGCTTATGGGTCAGTAGTTTGCAGAGTTATCATGTCGTTTTCCGGGTTTTTGAACTAGGAAAATAAGTGCATGTTTCCATGCATTGGGAAAATACGAATTTTGCAGGCAGGAATTAAGGATGCTGGTAATCTTACTAATAAAACTGTCAGGTAGATTCCTCAGCATTTTGTTATTAATACAATCTATTCCAGGTGCTTTCTTCTGATTTGGCGATCTAATAATACTTTTAATTTCCAGTGGAGAAACAAATTTGGGAGTATAGCGAGGAGCCGGCGACATAATCCACTTTTCCACAAATTCGGCAATTTCATTATCCGATTCCTGATTAGACGGCTGGGTGTTGGGTTTGAACTGTTCAGAATAGTTGTTGGCAAAAAGATCCGCCTCCTCAGAGTTTGTATACACTAACCCTTCTGTACTCTTGAGGGGCCGATTTTGGATTCCAGGATTCCTCAAGTTTTTAATTATTTTCCATATAGAATTGGGGTCAAAGTTAATATTACAGATTTTGTCGTTCGAGGTGGCCGTTTTATGTTCTTGAATAAGGATCTTGATTTTTCTGTTTAGTCTATTGATTAAAGTTTTAATTCAAGGGTCCCATGTCCTATTAAGCTCTTTGCGCAGCCTATTCCGAGATTTGATAACCTCTCTAATATGAGCCGGGAGCTTGTGTTTTTCGAAGTTACCGTCAACAGTTCTGGTAGCTTGCTCCTCTGGACTTAGTAAGAAAGTTCGTGATATTGCTAATTGCTTCATCGATATCTGCTTCTGACTTTACGCAGCCAATATTGAACTTTGGCGCTGGCTATGGTGTTATGGAATAAATCCCAGTCCGTGATTTTAATTGAAGGAAGATCCTTGCTATTCTGGATACCCAGATATGCTTTTGACCGGAACATGGTCAGATGAGAGTTCATTATGAACAAAGATGGCCATGGGAATGTTTGCAGTGGTGATAAAGAAGTCTAGAATATCATACCTTCTATTGCCGATAAGTAGGCTCATCAGGAATGTAGAGAAATACTGGTTTACTGGTGACGTAATGATGGATCACGTGACCGTTTCTGTTAGTGTTATAGCAGCCCCAGTCAGAATGTTTAGCGTTGATATCTCCACTGAGAATTGTTGGCAGAGCAGAATTTAACCCATATCATACCAAGCATTGAAAAATTAATATTTTTTTATAAATTCTTAAATATGTGTTTCTCTAAGTCTATGAATACATATAAAATCAAAAACGTACCAAATTTTTATTAGTTTAATCAGTACAGCCTGTCCCAAAAATAGGACAATGGTATAATCTACTGTTAATCATTCTTACGTAGGTGAAATGGGAGAAAACACCTTAAGCATAGTCCAACGTTACATTTTTTATTGATAGTTGTTGGTTTTGATGGGCAAGGTTTTAGCTGGCCTCTTCTTTGTTTATTCTAATGGTTTTTCACATTGATGGTTCATTTTAAAGCTGTAGAAAATCTTTATTAACTTGTTGAACACTCAGTTTTCTGCAATATGGTTTTCTTGGAATAGAAAGTCCCAACTAGGCAACTGTTATGTGTCTTTGAAAATCAAGACGGCCCAATCTATTATCACAAAATAAGTGATTATGCTTCCATGAAGCAACAAAAGCTGTTTCAAACGCATTAACAAATAAAGATTAGCACCTCTTTCTTTCCTTGAATTGAAGTAACATTAGCTACTGCATGATTATCAAATAGGCTAACTCTGTTTTTATATTTTTTGTAGAATGCAATGCTCATTGGTATCTTTACTCGTTTTCTGCCACCTTTTACTCTTCTTTCTGCGGTTGATACACTTTTTGCTTCTTTGAAATTGGACATTACTGAAACAACACAACTGTCATTCTATCGAACTGCTGCAACTTTGTTTTTTGAATCAAAACTACTACATGAAGAGCCGCGTTCCATTTTTTGACATTGTTTTAGAGGTTATAAAGGGTCATTTAGACATTCTGTGTTCTCTAACAGTACCTGTAGCGGAAAAGGTTTTATTTTGAAGAACGGATAACAAGTCATGGGAAATAAAGAGCTTATCTATATAAATCTTATGTATCTCAGAGTTTGTAATTATTAACAGCAAATTGTGGACATTTGTATGATGTAATGGCTCATTCACGAGTTTCTTAGTTGGTTTCTTCTTTTGTGTCTTTGGAATTTTATTCTTCTCTAAATTTCAAGCATGCGAAAACGAGAGAAACTTAGATGAGTTTCAGAATACAAACTGACTTCATGAGTCAATGTTTGAAACATTCACTCACCCCCTCCCCCACATTTCACACACCTGTCTGTTACGTGATATGCACCTGCCAGCTACACTAAAGTGCCTGAGTTATTTGTGTAATAGCAATGTTTGGAATATAACAGAGACAGAACGGATTATCTCCATTACAAACTGATGGCGATTCGGTAGTTGTGGATCTTACCGTCGTCCTATTTTTTAGGACAGTTAAAAACTGCAAGGAAAATTTATCTTTTAGGTAAAATTTTTTGATGTTTTTTACTGGTGTAAAAGTATGGAATATTATTTCAGGAAATTTATGTATATGTTTTTGTTGGAGCTCAAAACTTTAATAAACTTATACGTTGACAACATAAGCAAACAATCTGCAAAATGGCCCATTTTAAAAAATTAATAAGAATATCTAAATTAATTGTAACTTGCGATAAAGACAACTATAGAGTTAAATGACTCTTAAATAATAAATCATCTTTAATTTTAATTAAATTATTTCAAAGATTTTATACAAAGACCCTTTATGTGTGCTGTCTTATTTTTAGGACGATGAGGAAATATGGGTTAAAAGAGTGTCCATATGAGTTTCCCTGAGAATATTTCCAGGAGGGTTGTAGATTGTGCAGAAAACAGTGGGTCCCAGTCTAGGGAGAGTAATACACACTTTTAAGGCTTCATAACAACTACAATTGTCCACAGAAATAAAGCAAGAATCCAGAGTTCGTTTTACATACATCAGAGCACCGCCGCCACGGTGATGAAGTCTGTTACTTCTGTATGAGGCAAAGTTCGCTAGTCTTAGGCGCTGTGAGGGCGTAACATGAGATTCTGTGATCATGCAAACGGCGATGTCGTGCGCAGTTAGAAAATCATGCAACTCATGCAATTTTGTGGTGAGGTTGTTCGCGTTCCACAGAACAATTTTCAATGGAGTACACATGAAGTTAAGGCAATTATCCATGATTTCTGTCACATTTTTGGCCGAATTTTCTTCTGGCTTAGCGACTGGAAAAGTTTGCATAATGTCCTTTAGCATGGCTAAACTGCAGCCAGTTGACCGATTTCGGTCTTGGCTTCTTCCAGTTTCTGTGTTAAAACAGTCATATCCGGAGACGTCACGTTTTGCTTGGGCATGGTGCTGTTCTCTATAACTATCTGCGTAGGTGACCCCAGGGATGACTTTGTCAGATCGCGTTTCGGAATAGTGCATACAACCTATGAAGCTTGCAGTATGTTCTTCTCCACAGCTGGCACAGCATGGGGACTCTGAGGAAGGTTTTAAACAGTCCCTAGACTCATGCTCACCTCCGCATTTAACACAGCGGGGTGTGTGTTTGCAGTTGTCCTGCGCATGGAAGAATTTTCAGCAGCGGAAACATTATGTTGGTCCCCGTCTGCCCTTGCATCTCTCGACTGTGATCCTGAGTCACATCCGAAATTCCAGATTAAATATCTTCCTCGATTTTTTAGTTCGTTTTAGTAGGACTAAAAGGAGCGGCATCTTGACTATTTCCGGGCCTCTCTGTCTAGTAAGCTGTATGACTTTGTTTACTTGATAATCGAGCGTTATCATCTCTTCTTGAATTTACGCTGTATTGGTGGAAGTGCGTAGGCTTCTTATTACATCCTTAATGTCCTTGTCACAAGATAGTTGATAGGTGTGGTACTTAATTGCTTTACTGTCAAGTAGGGGAGTCACTTGACGATGAGCGGTAATGGTGAAAACTTTGTTGTGAAACTGATTATCTGCTTTCATTTGTGCTTTGAAATAATCCTGCAGCTTTGTATAATCTAGAATTTTTGTGATTTAGCTCCATGTGAATGTGGAGTCCTTAATCATGGGTGGAGGAAGCTTCGAGCTTTGCTTTGGAAATTCAAAGTTATCATTACATGATTCACGCGAATCTTGTGCAGGCTCCTGATTAGCAGGTTGGGCGATGGCTGTGCTTGGCTCCTTCTCGGGGCGAGCCGTTGGGTCGGGATTTCTTTCTGTGTTTTACACAGTTTTTTACTAACAGAAATTAATTCCTGTGGTAGTGGGTATAGATCCATGTATTTTGCAATTTTCGACTTATTGCTTTGCATCCTTTTTCGCGAAACAGTCTCTTTCAGAGGGGGAAATTCATCATCGGTAGGAGTGGGCTCCTCAGTTTCATCCTGCAGGTTGCTGGCTGTGATTACTGGAACTGGAGGGGAAATTGGACGAAATTTACGCTTGTTGCATTGCCCTTGAAAATCCATGTCTTCCAACGAGTTGTTAGTAGTGTCCTCACTGGTGGAAAACATTGGTGGAAACAACTTGCGCGGCATCTTTTCTGGGGTCATTGTTTACCAAGTCCGTAAGTCGAGGAAACTGCTTGATTTGTTGCGGAAAATCCTTAATAAGAACTTTAATCATGGAGTTGAGGATCCGGTAGACAAAGGAGTCTTCAGTCAGGGCAGAGGTTTCGCTGAGCTCCCTAAGCCTCTGGTAGTCAGCAAATAATTTCCGGATAAAATCCATGCTAGCAGAGTTCAAAAGTCGGCAACGTTACTGGTAGTAACAATACAAAAAAGCAGAACGCTAGGCCCTTTTACACACTTGAGCCGTCAAGGCACGCTAGGCCCTTTTACAGTGCCAAGAACCGAAGTTCAGGCACCAACCTACTATAGTACCTTAACAGCAGAAACAGGTAAAAGTACAAATTCAAAAAAGAGAATAGCCAAGATGAGATGTTAACTCAAACGAGTCGCGAACGAGAATCAGAATCACTGTTCACCGCGCGATGGCTTCTGGTAAGCACCAAATTGCCCTAAGGCGTTGGTAAAATTTTTTAAATTAAAGCGTTTAACGCCGCGCCAACTAGGCGAATCTGTTGCAAATACATTAAGTATGTTAAATGAGCAAGTATCCGGAAGCCGTTCGAGCTCTGACGTAGTAATCTGAAAGTTGATTTGTCGACTAGACCTAGAGATAAGCTGCTTTTAAAAGCGTGCGTTGAATAATTGAATTTTAATGTTATAATCAGTTTCGCAGATGTTTTGAAACAGGTTTATTATAAGATCTTAAAACCCTCCCGTAGATTGACCACGGCCAATGCAGCTAGAAAAAATAGCATTTCACGAAGTGAAAAGTAAACATATAAAGTCTTTTGCAGATTTTCAAGTGCACACATAAGTCAATAAAGTTCACACTTAATTCGATATGCATTGTTGAAGTTCACTAAATCGCACAATTAAGTTCACTATGTACGAAACACAAAGTCACTTGTGAGGTAGGACTACGCGCAAATGAAATCACGCAGCGGTGAAGCACTAATTACATACATTCACTGAGAGAACATGCAGAAGCTCTGTGATTAGTAGCAGAACGGTGAAAACATACACATATATTTATTTTGCACTGATTGTGTAACCTGAAGAGTTTTAAGTCCTTATTGTGCGTATTAGTAAAGAGTCTCTTAGGAATCCCCCACTTAAGTAATTAAATAATAAGGCAGTAAATAAAATAAGTAAGAGAGCCACTTGAGCTTTTAAAGTCCGAATGAAGTCCATAGATGTACAGAGTCCCTAGTGGTGTACTATTTAAACGTATTTACAAATATTTACAAATGTTTTCACCATTTTCGGTTATGAAAAATGCTCCTTGGGCGTTTACCAGTATTTTCTAGTGTTGGATCATAATTAATGAGACGTTAGATATGATTATATTGAGACAATTCGATCTTTCTGTAAAAATTATGACTTGTCGATAATATCTGGTTCACAATTGGACAAATCTTTAACTCCTTGTGTATTTGAAGGTTATTGGTGAACTAGGGAGAATTAATGATTTCTCTTAGTATTTTGTTCTGGAACACTTGTAATCTGTGTCTGTAAGTTTTAAATACCGTAGCTCAGATTAGGATTGTATAAAACAGAGTCAGTCCGATTAACGTGATATAGATTCTTTTCTTTAAGTTCACATTTAATTTTGAATTTCTTTTTGTAAGAGGATATAAAGCCATTTTTGCTGCTGTTGCTTTGCGCAATGCGTGCACGGTGTGATTTTTGAACAATAGTTGTAAGTCAAAAATGACACCCAGGTACTTGGTATTAGTAACAAGAGGGAGAGGCTGATTATTTATCTTGATATTGACGTTTACGGAAGTAAATTTTTTATGTCTTCTGAAAAGTAAAACTTTGAGGGTTTAACTTTGAGCTTCCAGGTATTATAATAATGTACTATAATATTAATTCCATCCTGTAGCTTGTCCATGGCAAGTTGCGGTTTTAGCGATTTTATTAACATAGCAGTATCATCTGCGTACTTCACTGTTTCTGTACACTCACTTCCAAACGTTAAGCACGAAGATGTAAAATGCAAAAAAATCAACAAATACGGCTTTGATTGACACAAAATTCGGCAGGAAAGTAGCATATATATTTATGCATAAAACAAAATCAATAATTATATACAGAAATGAAAACAATATTAAATTTTTGTAAGTTATCACATAATGACATACTGGAGACTTAAACAAAATTATGTATAAAGTAAAAATAAACAGCATAAGATGAAACAAAGGACATTACTAGGGTATGTGATCCCCCCTCATCTGTATACAAATTTAACACCTTGTGACCATGCTTTCAATGCCACCTCAGAATTAAGCAATCGCCATTCTTCTTGTAGAGCAGTTTCCGGCTCAATAAGAGTGGCTGGAGGTGGGAAACGTGAAGATACAACACGGCCGAGAGCATCTCAAAGATTTTCAATGGGATTAAGGATACTCTGGCCGCGCCATACGCGCAATCCCTTCACTCTCCAGGTAGTCATCGACGATGTCAGCTCTATGGGGACGTGCGTTATCGTCCATTAAAACAAAAGTAGGGCCAACTGCTGCAGCGTACTATCTCAAAATGGGTTCTAGGACTTCATCTCGATACCGGACATCCGTCAAAGAACCCCGTTTAGAGATGTGCAGGTCGATGCGATATCCTAATGAAATCTCTGCCCATACCATAATGCTTCTGCCTCAGAATGCGTGATGTTCGGTGATGTTTTGTGACTGATTGCGTGTTCGTTGTTCACGCCATATCCTTATACGCTTGCCATCTGTCTCCAGAGCAAATCTTGACTCATCAGTAAACATGACATTGCTCCAGTCAGACACATTCCAATTGACGTGTTCCCGGCACCACTGTAATCGTGTCCCTCTTGATTGGACGGATAGAGGAACACAAACTCGAAGTACCCGGGCGTACAGTCCACTCATATGTAATCTTCGGCGTACAGTAGCTGCAGATATCGCCTTACCAATGGACGCTGTACTCATACATGTCACACGTGGAAGTCTCTCTGCGATTCCGCTTGGCTACATCGATTTTCCGCGGGGGCTGTAACCCTTGAGCGATCGGCTACGGGCCTTTGGACAACTGCCTGTGTGGTTTGGAATTGTTTCCGTAAACGTGAAATTGCAGAATGATGAACGCCGAAGAAAAGAGCAACTTAAGAACAACTGTGATCGACTGTCCTGCTTCAATGCGCCCACAGCATGCCAGCGCTCAGAATCTTCCATTCGTCTTCTGGAAGTCATAGAAACACGTATGTCTTGAAAACAAATTGTACGAAAGTGTTAAACACCTTCTATCAGCACTTACAATCAACTTCTGTAACCCTTCATAAAGCTGGCTTCGTATAAGACTGCCTTTTTTGCATATTTCTTGACATGAAAGCGCGATTGGCTGTTATCTAACATATTTGTGTACTTCCATCTACCTCTGCTGCGAATTGGATCTTCTTCAACTCTGATTGGCTTTCGGAAATTAGCATTTTCCTCTTTACGCTTAACTTTTGGAAGTGAGTGTATTTAAAGGTATTGGCATACCGTTAGTAAAAATATTAAAAAGCAGAGGTCCTAAGACGCTGCCCTGGGGGACGTCGCTTCTAATTCTTTTTCGGCTAGAGAGAGTATTATTTATTTTTACGTGAAACATGTGATTCTTTAGGTTGCTTTGCATGAGCTTTATGAAATTTATAGGCAGATGAGCAAGGTGTAGCTTATAGAGGAGACCTCGTTCCATACTTTGTCAAATGCCTTTTCTAGGTCTAAGAAACAACTTGCGATGGTATTCTTCCCGGGAAAAGCTTCTGCAATGTATTCAGTAACGTTAAGTAATTGGTGTACTGTGCTGTGACCTTGACGAAAGCCGAACTGCTCATTCTGAATAATTTCCTTTTCTTCCAGGTGTTTATTTAATCTTTTCTGAAGAACACACTCAAAAACTTTACTTAGGCTGGGAAGGAGGCTTTTTGGACGGTAAGAGTTTGCATCTTTTGGGTTTTTGCCCGGTTTGACGAATGTAACTATGTGAGCATTCTTCCACTGCTGCGGGAAATAATTAATTCTCATACATGTATTTATGATATTCGTAATTAGAACCATACAGCCTCTTGGTAGAATTTTTAATACTCTGAGATCCCATCATACCCGGAGGTCTTTCTTGTCTTTAAGTTTTGATATTTTTTTCTATTTCTATGGGAGAGGTGGGATTAAAGTTGTGTCAGGAAGATGGGTGATGAAGGTTTTTACCTCTTCTATATCGTCATTCTGAGAGATGTTATTCGTAAAAGTGTTTTTTAAATATTTAGCGAGGGCTTCCGCCATGTCTGGTCCGATGGAGAGGTCCGATGCTATCGACCTGCGTTTTTCTCAGCGCTTTACTGATTTTACAACCGGTATCTAGGCTAAAGTCCATCGAATCTAACAGATTATCCCAACATTCAGATCTATTTACTTAAGAGGTTTTTGATGCTTCTGATTTTTCTATTTAAGTTTCTTTTAGCGACGGGGTCGGCAGTTTATTTTTTCTATTACGTTTTCCGGGAGTTTGGCTTTTTCAAATTCCTCATAGCTAGTAAATTCGTCAAGAGCTTTTTTAATGCACCTGTTGATTTTAGTAATCTGAAGTTCGATATTCGCCATATCGGCTAGAGCCGGATGCGCGGGTAACTTTTAAAGGGAGTGACTGAACTTGTCCCAGTTCGTGATTTTTTTAAGCGGGAGAGTTTTCTCAAAACCGTAATTAAGTAAAGCTGACAGGCAGATGATCTGAGGTAAGCTGGGGAGAAACTTCTAGAAATGGAGTCTGCTGTATGTTTTTTGTGATAACATTATCTAGCACTTCAGCACTTCTTGTTGGGTCTATGGGGCCGAAGATTTTTAAGTCGTATGTGAGTGCATAATTGTACAAGAAATTGCCGTTTGTATTTGTGCGGAGCGAATTCCAGGATTGATGCTTGGCATTGAAATCGCCAGCGATTATTGCTTGGCATTGAAATCGCCAGCGATTATTGCTGGGAGCGTAATATCGCTGAAAATATTCGTTATCATTCCTAGTAATGTTGTTTCTCGGTGGGTTGTAGGCTGAAATAATCACTATCGGCTCGTTAGTGCGATAATAGCAGTGGTTTCAATATTGCTATTCCCAGTGAGATTATAGTTCGTGGCTTGTAAGTGCTTCTTGATTAAAATCAGGGTACCGCCCCCTATTGTGATTTCTATCATTTTGAAAAGTCTGTATCCTTGAATACTAAACTTATCACTAGTGCGTTGATGTGTTCGTTGATTAAGAAGACATCTATGTCTTTATGATTAAGGCAGTTGGAGATTTCTGTATTCTTAAAGCGAACACTGCTGGCGTTGAAGAAGGCGAAAGTAAGACTGCTTGCGCAGTGATGTGTAAATTTGCATTATTGATAATAGGACTAGGGCTCATAATTCAGTGTGGAAATAAATTCAAAGGCTTCCCAGCCTACTTGGATTTTCTCCATTATTGATTTAGCTTTAATAAAGAGTTCAACTAACGCTTTGCCTTATTCAAATGATTTTTTAATCCATTGGATAAGGTCGGGGGCGGAGCCTTCTTGTTCACCTTCACTTGCTGTGTTTTGGTTGGTCGGATTAGAACTTGTGACTAACATTTTGGTTAGTTTTTGGAGTGCTATTTATGCTGGGTAACTTAAAGAAATTCTCCAGGTTGGCTTCAACAGGGTTATTTCTCGGAGTTTTCCAAGTTTTGTTTTGGTTTTCTTTAGCTTCTATTTTGCGTTTTGTATTATCCGGGTGCATTTCGCAACCACTTTTCGAACTCACATGTAGGCCTTCACAAAGGCTACACTTCCCTGGGAAATTTCGATCCTTTTTGCATTCTGTTGTGATATGATATTGGCCGCATTTTAAGCATCTTGGCTTGTGCTTGCAATGGGAACGGCTATGTCCATATCTTTGGCAATTATGGCACTGTTCGTGCGCGGGGGTTGGTTTAAAGGTGGGAATTTTCACAGCAAGATCCAAGATATGGGTAATTTGAGAAATTTTCTTACCTTCTAGATTGCATTTTACTTTCACAAGAAAGGTGGGTTGTTTCAGTATTTCAGTATCAATCTTTTTGTTATTTGGTGAACTGATTTAACAGGGATGTTCTTTTCCTGTAATTCTCCAAATATATCTTCCGGCTTAGTGGGAAAAACCAGTTCCGCGAGAATTTATATCCACGTGTAGCTCCGCGATTACGATTCAACTTACGATTGAATCAGTGACGATAAACTTCGCACACTCATTAACTCCTTTACAAATTTAAATTCTTTTATGTTGCCATGTATTTCCCTAACATGTTGCAAAAATACGTAGTCTTCGAAGAAATGTCATTTTTTGCATTCAGCATTAAAAATTACAAAGATTATTATTTTGTAAATTAAATCTTTATATGTACTTCGGGAAGCGCCCGTGCCCAGTATTTGTTTGATTGTAATCAATATTGTATATTATTCCGATATTTTTAGAAAATTCAGAGTTTAATATATAACCTTTCTTTTTTTTTCCGAAACGTTCCATTGCTCTTTCCAACAATCATAAAAAATAAACCTTTATTTTAGCAATAGCATTTTTTTTGTTGCCTAAATATCGAACGCATCCCCGGCAGTACTCACAGTAGCTTCTTTGGCCAGCATGTCGGCTTTCTCGTGGCTTATAATACCAATACCGGCTTTACCCAGTTCACTTCATGTATTTTTTTTAACTTTACAAGCATATTTTTTATATATGACACAAAAATATTAGTACTATCAGCATCTACTAGAAGCAGATAGATATCAAAAACTCTATGAAAATTAGAGAGGTTGTTGTATTTTATTAAAACTTGTTTTACGTATCTGAAATGTTTATCGCCATAAAGCACAGTAATTATTTAAGTTGAAGTCAGCAAGATGTAAATTAAAATCTCGGCCGGCGAGAAGTAGACCGACAAAATTACGAAACAGCAATGGTGTCCCCCCCGACGTGTACGGCCAGAAAATAAAATGGACCCTTAAGAATATAAATGGCGGCTCTCCGGCCCTCCTTATTAATTGCTGTCCAGTTACCAGACATAAGCGCTAGTTTGCCACAAACAAGGTATAGTTCCTGTACTGTATATACTTTAAATTTTCTTTGTAATAAGTGCTCTACGACAGAGAGCTGACAAGCTGCAATGATTAAAATTTACATCAAATAAAGGCAAAAAAACAAAATTAAACACGGAGGGAGGCCATGCACCCATCCATTAATAAAATTAAGTAAAATCAGTAATAAATCTAAAAGCAAAAATATAGAATAGTAAGTGTAGTAGAATAGTAGTAAAATATAGAATTCAATAAAATATAAAATTCAAACGCAGTAGAAGCACAAGAAAACAAACGATAATTTCAAAATAATGGATACAGCATAAATCGCATAAAAGACAAATATCACAATCGAATAAACTCAAAATGCCTTAGCAGTCAAAGTTAGTGTACACCTTTGTAAGTTGATTTCTCTCTCAAAGACAGACCAGTCACATGTATTGGCTAGATGTTCAACATTAAATCAGCTTCAGTAAAACTAACGGCAACACAATTTGTACAACAAAATCTGTTTACAGTCTCTAGTAGAAAATGATCCTGCATAGTAAAGACAGCAAGCCTCATAATGGCAAAGTCTTGCATTATGAGTCTGAGGGCAATAAGTATACTGGCAAAAATTGCCAGTAGTATGACTATTCGGTCATACTACTGGCAATTTAGTCAACGGCGAGGACGTATAAAGAGTGATGTAATAGGTTCTCCAACCAAATAGCCATGCGGCCTGACGGCCAAATAGCCTGCCAACGCGGTGTAAACTAAAAAAACATTGTAGCTTAACTTTTACATTATATAGTTTTTCAGTTGGAAGAGAAATTTCACGTAGTCCTCTGAGCATTTATAAAAGCGGTGAAGGCCGCTACACAAGGTCCTGTGATCAACATGAGAGGGAACATTATATGTAATCAATTTGGGCGTCAGAAATCTCTTCTGTCTAACTTTCAATATGTTCTTACAAGTATCATTACCTCTAAATCGAAATTTTTCTATTTATTATGAATCTAAAGTTTTCTATTTAACGTTTAAAAATGACAATATAAACAGCACAAAATAAACCAGCTCATTCAAAATATAATGTTCTCATTCTGATTACAATAATACCCAAATTCATACAACTGCAACTCAATTGAATTGCAATGTATGTCAGATCAATTCAATAATTCAATTAACAATGCAGCTCAGCTCTGATTGAAAATATAATTTAGATCTCAATCAGTATACAATTCGGATCTCATTCAAAATACTATTCAGATTTCATTCAAAGTACAATTCCGATATCTACCAAACACAATGCTATGCAGGTCTGACTCAAATACAATGCAATGCAGATCTCATTCAAGTACAATACAATTCAGTCATAATCAGAACAGAGCCAGGGGGTGCTACAAAAATCCAGTATGAAAGGTGACTTAAATCTGAGGGCAATAAGTATAAACGTGCTTTTCAATGCTTTCATATAAGTTGAACATCATTAGTAAATTCCATAGATAGACATTTTTATGATACTTTGAATTGCTCACGCAATAACCCAGAATGAAGAGATAATTTAAATCTGATTTTCGCCGTATTCGCCAATAATACCGAGACCGATAATAACCCGAATAGAAAAGAATACTAAGATTTGATTTTGGTGTGCCTTAATGATCCAAAATTGTATAAAAGATAAATGTTGACTTACCCATACATAGTACCAAAAAGGAAAGCGTTATAACTTTACCTGTGGAGCATGTATTTATTCAGAACATTAATGTTGCAGTAGAAATTTAGATACATATTTGATGACAAGAAATCTAGGCAACACGAGTCATATAATGACATCCAAGGGTTCGTCGAAGAAGAAAACGACATAGAAGAAAGTGAAATCTTGAAACATCGCGAAGATCACTAATTAAATTTCGACGTCATACTTGCAGAATACTATAGGTCTTATCTAACCGAAATGCGCTGTTTGGTCGACCTCGTGATTCGAAACAAAATGGCGTAATTTATTTGCCACTGGACTCAATCTAAATTTACGAATTCTTCTTTATCCTAGCAACGTGCGGGACGAGAAAAAAATATCTTGATGAACAAATATTGAAAACGTTCATAAAAAGGATAATAAATCATTACAAGAAGAAGCACGAGGGCTTTCTAATGAAAATTGTGGCGCTGAATCGGCCTGGGAAAACGTTATCAAATATATCTTGCAGCCTTCAATCACACGTGCTAGCGCAACATTAAAAGAAGTGAGTAAGAGGGAAGAGAGCGAACGAACTTTAAAACCGTACATTTATATAGTATTTTTTAGCCAACGTCCGTTGCCACAGTCGAAATGAAATACAGATTGAAAAATGTGAGAGCTTGTCTTCACACCCATCTGCAGGTGCAAACAGAAGATACAACAATACCATGCTGAGAGAACGAAAATTTTGTCTTTAAACTTTGACAAAGTCTTTGCCGTGAAACCGGACACTACCTAGTGCCAACCGGGTATGCCACCCACTACTACCCTATCCTGCGCTGGACGGTTTGTTTATTGAATCTTGAATATATGGTTCTCGACTTGAACAATAACTGTAGCATATTTCCGTTATGCTAACTTGTTAAGAAGCTTTATTAGTTTCTTAACATTCATTACTTTCTTACATTTCTTAACTTGGAAGAAAGGGAAAGTCTTTCAGTTTCATAACATTAACGAGAAATGGAACATTGCGCCATATTACAGAAGTCCAAAAATTCGGCATCCAGCGACTCAGCACATCCAATAATTTGACATACGTGACATAAGCTGGGCCGCTGGTGGGCTGAAATCGATCGCATGTAGAACTTATCCCTCGGTAGGAGTATAATACTATATTTACCCACGGTGTTTACTTTCGAAAAGTTGTAATCCCATCATTTGCCGAATTATTATGCACGTTTTTATTATGGAAGAAATAACATTTTGTTTTACGTGAACTGCTGCGCTAATTAAATAATAATGCCTTAATCTAAATACAATTTCTAAGTACATTGACAATCCAACCTAGTGTAATTTTATAAATGGCTGGTAATACTTTAGCAAACAAACATAACTACTTTCCGTCAAGGAATGAGATGAGCGACGTAATGAACCGTTATAATATCAACTACTTGGAATTGAAAGCAAACTACATTTCGTAATGCTTTAACTTAAGAGGAATATATTTAATAGAAGTTTATAATGCAGGAGGTGAATGTAATGACCCAACTTAACTCTAAAAGAGCGTTAAAAATTTAATTTGTGATTACCTAATTAACTATGCCTAATGCCTTCAGACACTAACATTACAACAACAAATTGCTAAGGGTAAAATGAAATCCTGTAACTGCCAATTAATGAAACACACGTCCACTAATTTCACGTAGTTAAGCAACCACGTGTTTCACATATTGCAGCAGATCTGCACTACTCTCATGAAATGAGTTAATCTTTCACTTAATATTCGCGGTAAATAAATGCAGGCTAGAGTGAGAGGAGAGGAAGGAGACAGTGAAATTTAGAATTTATGATAGTATCTGCTTCACAGTTTCGAATTTTACGACTTTTAGATCATATATCTTTGTTTCAAAGAACTGAAGCTCAGTGGATGTAGCTAACATTGAGAAACACTTCCTTAAGTTTAAAATTAGGCTGTACGTCTGCCAGTTTATTACATATATGTATTAGAAAGGAAAACACAAATTAATGATCAGTAGATGACTGCAAGATGACTAGCAATTAGCAACAAAAAGTAGATTTTTAACGGCATAACGAGATATATTATTCATTCTCTGTCTGACCTGTTTGGGGTTTAAAAATTTACTCTGAGCTGCATTTCTTTATTTTTCGATAACTTACGATGACTGGTAAATAATATTTAACTGGCAATGAATGATAACTGTTGATTATATAAATCTTATGTGTATGTAGATGATATGGTCTTATGGATATATATATAGTAACAATTTACTGAAATATTGATTTGATATTAACACAACCGATTAAACCGATTGATCATTCATGAATAAGAATAATTCTTAAGTTGTCTAAAGTTTATTAGTTAAAGTTATTTCCTATAACAATTGTAAAGGTAATTCCTATAACAATTATATTAGTATTATGTTGGTTAAAATTAGTTCCTACAGCAATTTCATGATTCATGATGTACCTCACCTCAGATTTTCCGGTGATTGACAACCCATCTATCATCCTGCTGGATCGAATAATGGAACAGACAATGCTAAAGCAGAATGATCGATCGCTGAAAAACCATAGACTGCTATATTTATAGCAATTCCTTTTTAAAGCTGTAATTTTATAAGCGACAGCGGAAGCATATGTATCATGCAACAAATTAATCTGAAAGTGCATATGAATTGATTTTGATTTGAAACGAAAGCAGAATTTATTTGCAGACGACTGAAAGAAATTCAAAAGACTTGTTCTATCAGGGACTCTGAAAGTGTACTTAAATTGAATAAAAAGAATAGCAAAATAGCATTTTGAAACTAAAGTTTACTAGGAACGTTATTCATCTTTATGTTATTTTCATTCACGACTAATTCGTTTAGAATTCCTTTTGCTTCTATATAATAACATTAATAATTAAGATCACTGCAATGTGTGCGATTTCATATTTTAATAGAAATGTGACTTCTGATATTTTTCAAACACGGCTTTCAAACATCTTCTTAACTTATGAGACATCTGACAACCAGGAGGTAAGAAAGACGTTAAGTGTTGCCCACAAACAGGCTTTGGCAATCTATAAGAAAAATATACTAAAGGCCAAACTAGAAAGCTGGCCTAATATTTGCACGAATAATACGGCAGTGTATGGACTTTTACATAAAATTGCCTATAATAAGGTATTCAAATCACCTCAGCATAGAGAATACGTGCACTCAACACAATCTACTTCCAATTCGATGGAAGCGACACTGACTGCCATCTTGGAAGCACTATTTCCAGGACAGCAGCAGGATGAACTGGACCTCCAGTCAGATTCGGCCTATTCTTGTTCACTGATACGCCTAATGGCGTGCCTTTCACGCCATCGAAATAAACGCGGTAATTAACACTTTTCCAAAGAGAAAGGCCCCGGTGCCGGACCTTTGGATTACAATATCATCCAAGCTGTCCATAAAGCAACGTCAAGCTTCCTGGTCAAATACTTCAACAGACTTCTGGATCTCTAACACTTCCCTAGAGCCTTTAAGACACACCTAGTTATTTGTTCTCAAAGCCTGATAAGAATAAAAATAACCCGGCTTCGTTCAGGTCGATCTACCTGCTCCCGGCTCTGGGGAAGGTTTACCAAAAGCTAGCGGTAATGGGATTGAAGTATCACTAAACAATAAATGATACAATCCCAGAGGCCCAGTTTGGATTTCGAGAAAATAGATCTACGTTAAATAGCCTAGACAGTGTTCAACCGGAAGTGACAGCAAGTAAAAGCAACAAATGCCATGCAGCCATTCTTTGTCTGGACCTACAAAATGCATTCGATTCTCTGTGGTGGACCGAAAAATAGAGGCACAGCGTGGAGCCTGTATTCTTAATAAACTTCTGCAAGTATTCATCAGCTACCTCAGCAACTGGACCTACATTGTGGTCCCCAAGGAAGAGCTAATCACTCAAAAGCAGACTCGAGGCTGCCCACAGGGATCATGCGCTGGTCTAGACCTTTAGAATGTTCCTTTCAATTCAATTCTTAAAACTCATTGGCCATCACACACACAGGATCTGGCATTTGCTAACGATGCCGCGTTTATTGTTCAAGGGCATAGCAGAGACATTATCCAAAAAATTGCAAAGAAGTCACAGCAATGTTCCATTGTCTCTGCTGCCCAAAATGTCTTAAAATCTCGAAAGCGAAATCCAGGTACATTTTTTCCACAAACCTGGTCAAACTCTCCAAATAAACCCATTAATAGAAATGAACGGGAAACGAGCCAAAGAACTCAAACACCTGAACCTTGTTATAGATGAAGACTTGACTTGGATATCTCATCTGCGAGCAAAGAGGACAAAAGCTTTGTGCATATCAAATAACCTTAAAAACAAGCAAGGTTCTGATTGAAGCCTAAGGTCACATATTCTCAAAATAATTTACAATACTCTAGTGGAAAAAGTCATTATGTAAGGAACGGCAATCCGGCCAGTCCCATGAATACACGTAAAATCAAGATCTTATGTAGTGCACAACGCCTGTTCGCCTTAGCCATTACCAAAGCATATCGCACTAGAGCGACTGCAGCTACCACGGCCTAGCAGGCCTAGTATCTCTCCACTTTGGGACCGTCATGGCGTCAGCAATAACAACTGTTACACTGCTTAAAAGACAGTCAACGCACACAGATCTTCCCCTTAATCTTCTCGATTATGAGTACAAGAGGTCGCTGCTTGATGCCCATCCAGCGCAACATGGAGCAACTATCCATGCCCACCCGATGATGCTCAATAACCAAAAGCTTGCGGAAAATGCAATTTGCATATACACAGACGGTTGCAAACTCGATGGAGGAGTTGGATACAATGCTGTGATAAATTGTAAAAAGGAAGTTTTACAAGCATGAAAGGGCACTTAGGATCAGGAAATACGGTATTTCAAGCTGAAATGGCAAAAATTAGGCAGAATGGAACAATTTGATGGACGCACATTCCGTATGTTTACAGACAGCCTTTTTGCTATTTACGCAATCCATAATCCCTCTACTGTGACAGCCAACATCCAGTGTTTGCTTAGAGAGAACCAGAGTATGTGTATGCATATATATATCACTGTAGAACTGACCTGGAATTTAGAGTAAAATGAGTGTAAAATGTTTAACTATTAGTGTGAAATGTTTATGTACGTGCAACAGCGTACGCATGCGTAAAACAAACATTATCGTAACAATACATTCCCAGTATCTAAAGCTAGGTGCACCATAGTAATATTTAATTATTAATGCATAATATTCAAGTAAAAGCTACATCAGTATACAATCACTGTATTGTGTAAAATGTTTAAATATCAGTTTCAAATGCTCAAATTTCAGTATACAGCATCAACAAAAGTTTCTGTTAAGCTCCTGCTGCTGCACTTCTGGGGTGCCAAAGCGTTCTTGCGTTGCACAGTTGCGAATTCCAGACGATACCCGAATAGTCCTAGTAAGCAGCCCGGGTGCCCGACCTGCTGTCACCTGCTGTTTGCGTTTTCACTGCAAAATTAAATACTTAGAGCTCAAAGTGCCAAAGTAAATTTCGGACTAGTTCTGTGATAGTTTTTCAGAAGTTATCTGCTTAACGTGTAGAGACATTAGGTTCTTTTTGAAAGCAGGAGAGCGTAAAAGAGAGCAATGCCCTCTCCGGAACTCCAACCACGGACCTCTCGAATGCGCGCCGAGCGTGCTGACTACTATACCACGAAGGCATACTAATAAGGCGGAAGAAATACCTTATAAACTTAATGTTTCTGCAAAAATAGTTATCTGATGAGATCGATAGCTTTAAAATAAAATGAGTCGCTAATTAAGTTTAAAATAATTACTTTCATCTAGCATTGCTTTATTTTGGATAATAAATGTACAATTTTGTAAATGTTTTATGTTGTATAATGACAGAATTAGAGAATTCATGTTGATATACAATTCAAATCAAAATGTAGAAAATTTTTAGACGTCAGCTTGGAGCTTTTGCAGGGACATCATTCTCTTCATACCTAATACAAAGTGCATCTGAATTTGGATATGATTTTTAGATTTATTTGACTTTATTTTTCATTCAATAGCAAATATTAACTTTAACGTTCCGAATGGATGTTTTTTATGAAGGGAAATATTATTTTAATGTTCTTCAGATCACAGAACTTTCTGAATGAAATATGGAGCTCAGATTAATTCTGAGGCAAATTCTAACTATTATATTACATGCAAGAAAGCCACATGGTCTTGAATTTTCATAAATTGTAAAATTTTACTTTGTCTGGAGTTGATTTTAAATGTACCTGCATTCAACATTTGATTGCAGTTGAAAAATAACGCATTCAATATAAACGCTATGATCTTGCATTTCACGGGTTTGCTTAATGTGCAGAGAGATTTTTCATTTGAAATCAAAGGCAAACGAGGTTAAATTTTCCGAGTTATTATTGTTCTTTGGTTGTTCAACTATTCAATTTGTGTTTGGTTTAACGTCTTTTTATTACAATGACGCACATTCAAGGTTAGTCAAAGAGTTTTACATAAATAACTATGCAATGGCTTCAGAATTTTTCTGAACTTCATTTTATCCCCGTTTTAAGAATAGGTTTCTTAAATTCTAAAATAGGGAGTAGATAGAAACAGATTTTAGATAATGGAGGGTGTTAAAAAAGTTTGAGAAATTTGTAATCGTAGATAATCTGCCAGAGTCTAAATTTTCTTTAAGTAAGTTATATACAGTTTACTCCTAACGTGTAATTTTTAATCAAATGTGTTTCTTTTAATAGACAATTTTAAAAAAATAGCAGCTGTTTTATAATATGCGGCAGTAATGTTAAGTAAAATCTGATCGAGGCCTGCTAAATTTTAAAACTTATTAACATGGGACTAGATCAACAACGGCTAATGATTTCTTAGAATTTGCTTCCAAAAAATAAAAATTACGAACACTGTCTATTGAGTACAGCCTTATTTAAATAACAGTGATGACGCTTTTATTAATAATTATAACATTACATCTTATAAAATACGGTTTGACGTGTTATTTTATGTGAAGAGTGAGATTTATCAAAGTTTATTACCTACCACTTGAAGTCCACTTCTGTTTCAATTATTCTGTTCCTTAGAATATTTAATAAACTCACATCAGTTGACTATTTCTTAACATTTTGAACTCATAATCTTAGTGACAGAAAATAGTTGATCAAGAAATTAAAATTCTGTAATAGATTGAGCACTCCTTGAAGACCCCGTGTCTCCTTATTGCGGGAGTAATTTCCTCAAATCTAGTAGACAGTTTCATGCTGTGTTCGTTACTGTAGCACACTGAAATTTAACTATCTCTAAATGCCGTTCTCGTGGCTGAAATTACACATTGCAATTTAATGGATTTTTAAAAAACTCCATTTGTGTATAAAATACTTTAAAACAATGAAATTTGCTGTTAAATTCCGAAATCACCTCTTCAGTAATACCTGCAGGCTCGTGACAGATCTTTTACAGGCACTTTTAATATGTGGAGTCAGTTGCTACTCTAACAGTTTGAAGTATAGTATGAATTCAATAAAATAAAAAGTAATATTCAGGAAGTCGTAAAGAAAGGCAGGATAGGTGGGGCTCGCGGGCCCCCATTTCGCCATCGCTGCTGTTGTAAAAATGTAAGAAAAATGTTTGACTGCATAAAGCGTATAATCATTTTAAAAATAAAGCTATTTCCTTTAAAAATAACGTAGAGCTAGGTAACATAAATAACAACAAGGTAACATAAATGAAATGAAGATGTAAATTTTAAACGGAAATCGCGTAATCCTGAATATAGTATTTAATAGATGTACAGAAAACAGATATTATTAAAAGGGTTCTTTAGTATGATATAGTGATTTAGTTTCACCTAAATTTAAATTTTCATCACTTTATTTGTGTCTATTGCAAAGTTAAAGAATTGCGTGCTCTAAAGAAATAGCACATATATACATTTTAAAACATTACCACAAAAGTTTTGTACGTAACCTACCTCTCTTGAATATTAATGTCTGGATTCTTGCAGATCGCGTCGTTGTAATCTGTCATTAAAGCAACTCTGACGCAGAAGAAGGTTTAAAAGGAACCTTTTTATTATTTTATCGGCCTAACAGTTACGCAAACCGTGTAATAATAGAAGTCAAACTCTACAGCTTGCGGGGATAAGAGAAATAACGCGCAATTTAGTATTAAAATGAGAGATATATAGATTAAAATATGAGAGCAAAGTTTTTAAATATGACATTTACAAGGCAAATCTCGGTTACAAGCTTAATCTCAAGCCTTTAACTAACGCGAGCACATTTCAAATAACTCAGACGCCGGGGAAATAGTAGCGAGACAGTGTCAGTGTAGCAAATTATCTTAAATAGTTAGTATTTCTTTAGATGATGTTCTTTAGATACAATGTCACAACCGAAACTATAATTACACATGGTGAAGCAAAGGCTCATGCAACGAGCCGCTTCCACCAACGGTTATCGAATTCGGGACCAAACATCCAACATTTCCCACAAAAGACACGTGATTGATATAACAAAAGCAAGACATTTTCTATATGCTATTACATTGCAAAGATTAATTTCATTCGTGAAATTTTATTGATAGAGATTAAAATTACTTTGAATATGCGAGTTTTTTTTTAAAATAGCAAATCACAAACATTTGTAGCTTCAAATTATCCATAAAATGATAAAATGGGCAAAATACTTGCTCTTGAAAAGGTAAGATTAGAAAGTAGTTATAGAAATCATGTTATTACGTTTTCGACGAGCTGCTCCTAAGGAATATCTCAGACAGCAACAATATCTTCATTTTAATTTAATCTGAAAATAATTTATGGATTATCAGCATGCAGTAAAGGCAAATGTGTACTAGAAGATATCGCAGGTAATCCCTGGCATAAAAAAATACATTCCTTGTGAGTTATAGGAGAAAGTGGATCTCTGGATTTAAATCTTTTCCTAAAATTATTTTCGTCAACTATCCATGTTTATAATGTTTTCCTAGAATCAAAGCGGATGAGATCCATAAAGTAATAAAATGGTCTATAAACTGAGGTATTGATTGACTTCAAACTTCTGGGACTTTAGGGAAAAAAAAAGATTTGTTGAGATTTTGCCACGTATGGAAAATTTCTAGGTTAAATATATTCGATTCTAAAAGCTGAGTAAAACTAAACCACAACAAAATACTTAAAGCTAATGTGCAGTACAACACAACGTAATTATTACGCGCACATATACGCGGAACAAACTTTTACGCAATTTTATAACGATAATATGTTAAGGAAAAAGAATCATCTGTTATTGTGAAATTATTAATATATTACTTCGATACGCATTTTAATTACTAGGCTACAATAATATAAGCTTCATCGTCATCTGCTATGAATTCTTCAGCAAAATATTTAATTAATTCAATATTTAAAATTGCGTTCAATAATGAAACTGATTATTCTAAGGTATATTTCTGCATCTTTGATAGACCATTATCATAAGTTTGTGCTTTTGTTTGCTCAATATACGTTAGAAATCAGAACTTCTTTTTCCCCTTCTCAAAGTGAATTTCGAAATATGAGTACGTTTATCGACAGGCAAGAGCAGAATATATTAATATTATTGAAAGCATGTGCAAACAGAATTAAAAACATTTAATAGATATGTAGCTTAGCATAAAGCTTGTATTTCAGAAAATGAAGTCATTGTTAGGAAAAGTGTTATGAAATATTAAGAAATTCTGTTTGATCTGGAGATTAAAAACATCAGTTCAGAAAAAGTGATAAAGAATACTTTCTTTTAATACTAACACTGATAATGCAAGATTAATTTTACGACATAATGAACATTAAACATTCGACGACTGAACAATTTCCAGTACGCTTACTACATGAATATAAAAATATATTGAAATGGATCAGTTAGAAAATATAATTTAAAAATATATTTTTAAAGGAAAAAGTAATTAAAATGTTTTGTACACTTCTACTTATATTTAGGCGCTAAGGCTTTAAAATATCATTTTTATCCATAATGTTCCCATGTATTTAGAATCATCAGAGTGCTATATGTGCTAGTGTCCATTACTCATACGTATCTAGAATTGATTACTAATACTAATTGTTTTGTAAACGAACTAAACTGCGTCAGATAACATAGCTTTGGAAGATACTTAATGCTTTTAAGAAAGGCTTGAAATTATGTTATGTTTTGAAAAGGTGTGAAATTATGTTAAAATATGTTATTTAATAATGGAAAAGCATCGTTTCTTTCAGCAGCAAAGGTAAAATACTAAACAAATTATTTTTCTTAACTGCTGTACATAGGAGACCCGCCAAGTACTCCTTGTCTTCCAATATTTATAATTACATTTTATCACTTATATATGCAAGCAATAGATTTGGTATTAAATAAAGTTTTTAGAAGTTTATGTATATCTGTTTTTGGGGAGGGATACCTTTGTGGAAGCCATTTTTAGAGTTACTGTTTTGTACTTGTAATATGCATGTTGAAGAGCCTTAATAAGACCTCGCTCAACTAATCCATTCAGTCGCCGGGAACGAAAATCAGGCTGAGTAACTGACTTTTTTGTCCTGAATTAATAAGTCATTGCTAAGTCCCTTTCGAAAGATATTAAAAGACATTTGCTAAAATATTACAGACATATCACTTTTACTACTTTCAGTGCAACTGTAAAATGCATAAACCCAGTTTCTGATGCAGAATATTTTACTCTTTACTGGAACATTTGCAAATAAAATGAACTGTAAATAATAATAATTTAAAACATGACACTAATATTAGCTTCTTATTTTTAAATACTTTTAGGTCTAGGCTTATTGCATAGTGTTTACATTGTCATAGATTTTGCTTGTGTGTTTAAAAGGCTGAAGAATAAAAATAAATTGATTTGAATAACTACACGTAGATCTCAATCAAATTAAAGTCAGAGGGACACTTCATTCGTTCCTGCCAAGCTGACGGTTCTTCCAACATATAAAACCTCAATTGCATTAAAAATCAATACCGTCTCTTCCACTTTTCTTGGCAGAGAAAAGCACTTGAAAACGTGGCCAGAAAAATTTTGATGAGAAGCAAAGTATTTTGGTGCCTGTCACACTCACAGCATTTTTAGTTCCTGTTCAACCTCATCAAGATTCTTGATCGAACGTCAACATTCTGGTACAGTTGCTGAAGTGTATTTGGTTTAAAAAATTAGGCATTAAAAGAATTGCACATGCTTGCAGTTTTATTTGATTTCAAGCCACAGGTGTTGGAGCATTGATTGGAAATACTAGAACGTAAAATACCCAAACGAAGAAGATGGGGAGAAGCCAACGGTTTATATTTGCAGGTTGTACAATTCTTTTCTTTTTCAGACGTTAACTTTAAAAAGCACTCAGGAATTTTAGAAGTTTATGATTAGCTACTGTAAATGAAAGGTTTCTTATATGTTTTGTGTATCTTGCTATACACATACCTCTTAACCACTTCGATTTTTTTTCTTACGTTCACTAAAATTTTAAAATGTAATACAAATTATTCTTATTTCACAAAGTAACTTCCGAATTATTTAGTTTTACTGACTATACCATAGAGATGGTGGGCAAAGCAAGGAGAAAGCTGAAATTTCACGGCACCCTTTTTGGGAATGGAAACCAGCTCGTACACCCCTAAATGTACACCACTTAACGTACACCACTATGCTGCCCATACATAAGTAAACGTCAATAATCCCTTGCAGTAACACTAAACATACTCACCATGCAATGATGGAATGCGTTTGTGATAGGTTTTGGTCAACTGTTTAAAGATAGTGAATTTCCGCTTGATAAATATGAATTACATCTTCAGTCTTTATGAGTATACGTCTCAATCATGCATTTGAGCTTAGAATCTTCTCTATTTGAAACCATGTGGGAAACTTTTAGTAGGCGAAACTGAGCGAGATCTGGGAGCATATATCCATATAAAGTTCCATAATTTTACACTTTTCGCAGTAATGCGTTATTTCATAGTGTTCTAAACTTGAATCATTTATTTTCTAATAATATAAAATTATATTTGTAAGCTTTAGGTATATTGCAAACATCTATATAAATTAAATTTTAAATAGCTGTAATAAATAAATAATAAAAAGAAAATAAATAAGAAAGAAAACATTTAATAACCATTTGATGAGCACAGCGCCTCTATTTATACTATTTGTGATAACAGATAGATTGTTAGCATTCTTTAAATTCTGGTCCTTTGCTTCATTATACATAAGTAGCGAGACTGTCAGTGTAGCAGATTGTCTTAAATAGGTAGAAGTTCTTTAGATGATACAATGTTACTACCGAAATTATAATTACACATGGTGAAGCAAAGGCTCATATAGCGAGTCGCTTCCACCAACGATTATCGAATCCGGGACCAAAAAACCGGCATTTCGGACAAGAGACATGTTATTGATAATTTTCCTGCTGTAATTATGATTTTGGGTAGAATATTGAAAATGTGCTAATTTTCACCCCGCATTTCGTCATTCAATGTAGCCATATCATCTGATATTCTGCAAGTTGCAGATGTTAAATGCTTTTATGACCAAAGTACTGAATGAATCTTTCTTTGGTTTTAACTTTTATCATTAAGGACTAAAATTAGATGATGTATGATTAGATGTGTAGAGAGTTTTACTGAAATATTAATTCAATATATCAAGTAACTGAATTAGATTCACTAACTGGGAAGAATTTTCTGCTTTACAAGTCTGAACGCTGTTGATACCGGACTTTTATTAGAACGTTACGCATCTCATTTCTTGGAGTTTGTCATCTTCGGCCTGATAGTAAAACCGTTGAACATTGGTAATTTGACCAGAATTCAAAATCTCTGAGAATAGGTTGGTTGCATGTGTGTTTAAGTGTTTCTTCTACTAGGTAACGTGAATAAAAACCAGTTCTCTTTAAAAAGACCTCCATGAAGGTATCACTTAGCCTTCGAGTATTTTTCTACAATCGAAATACTACAATTCAATTTTTTCTTTCAGTAGCAAAGGTAAAATACTAAACCAATTATTTTTCTTAACTGTTGTACATAGGAGACCTGCCAGGCACTCCTCTGTCTTGCAATATTTATAATTCATTTCATCATTTATATATGCAAGCAATAGATTTGATGTTAAATAAAGTAATTACCAGACATTTAATATAGAGCGTTTTTCAAAAGAAATTATTAGTTTCTTCATAATGACACATTAATATTCACTATGTATCATTAAAACCTGGAACTAGTTTAATATAGTGTGTCTTACTGTATTATACCTTACTGAAAATTCTTCGGAATTGTTTTTCGTGGGGAAAATGAAAAGAACAAAAGAATCGGTAATAAGATAGACTAGCTATTTCATAGCTAAAATTAGCATTCCTCCATAAAGCGATTCTCCCAGAAAATCTATGCGAAATGCGCTATTTCGGTGATGCTATTTTTTGCTAGTTTTTAAAGTTCTGATACAGTTCTAGCACAATCCAATGGTAAACTTGCAGCAATGAAAGATGCATGAATGATGAGCTTTCAGATAATACGCCCCACAGGAATGTTCTTATTAATAGCTACTAAACTGTATGCTGAGAGATTTTCAGCCAGATGACATTCAACTCGTGATATGTTTCGAGCAACTTATCAGGGTGCATGAGATAAATCTTCGTTTGCTTTAAATTACAAATAAGGTGCTGGAATTAGAAGTACAGCATTTTATGAAAACGTTCATTTTTATTTATTACGTGCTCCACCGTTAGGCACTACACGACAAGAAAGGGATGCCTCGTGGAGGACGTTTTAAGGGAAACCGGATGGTATCTAAGTTACACATGGCACGAAAACGCCCATGCAGCCAGCTTGTTTGCCCACACTCGAACGCCGGCCCTAACTCCCAGCGTTCAGCGGTTTTCACCGTTCGGCCACTAGCGGGCTATGAAGACGTTCAAACTGCAGTTTTGAAGTATACTCAACAAAAGTTGTGGATAAAAACTGTAACTACTGTATATGAAATGAAAATTAATAGACGTGTGATATTATGAAGAATGATTCACGCACAAAAAATGGGTCGCTTCAGCTTATGATCAGCTCAGAGATCGAGACTTGATGACTTCCTTACGTCTAAATTTCTGTCGGTAATTTCAGGATAAGTGCAATATCGATTCACAGATTCCAGCATTCGAATTTTTAATAGCAATTTTCTGTGGTACGAAACGAAATTTCTCTGCATATCTGCATGGGCCTTTTAACAACACTTCTTTATCTACACTCTGGCTATCGTAATTAATGATATTTATTTTCGTAACCTTTACCTCCACAGCTGGATGGATATAAATACCAACATATTTCTTCGATTATTTTCCCTAAATTCCGACGTTGTTTCGTGGAAAATAATGTAATCATTCGCCATTAATGTACCTTAATGGAGAATTAATGTAATTTAATGCCTGAAAATGATACGAGGATAAATTCAGTTACTTTCCATTACTATTATATAATTTATTTAGATTTTGTAATCCAAAGGAAAGAAAGAGAGGGGTCCTAAAGTTTTGCCTTATGTCCTTCAGAAATATTTTGGAATTGTTTTTGTGTTAAAATTGGAATCTTTAGTGATATAACTGCCGGTATATGTACAAAATCTGGTAAAATTTTCCGGTTTTAACTTACGTAAACGATCGTATGATTTTTCTTGTATAGAGCTTAAGTGATATATAAATTTGACCAACACAAGCCATGTCATTTTGGTTTCGGTTGCCATAACGGAATGGCCAGATAGTGTCAACCCTTTTTCCCCCTTTTTCTTCTTTTTTTGAGAAGGACAATATGCAAGATTACTGTGACGTGTTTACAGTATGTAAAGATGTTATGCGATATTCTATAGCCTAGAATCAGCAATATGAAAGATGTCAGTCAATGATTCCAGCAAGACGGAGATACAATATACATGGTAAATAAATATAGGGCAATTCGTCCAGGAAAATTTCCAGAGCACCTCGTTTCACAACGTGATGACATTGCGTGTCCGGCTAGCTTAATAGATATGTCCTCTTGCGATTCCTTTCTTTGGAAATACCTTAAAAGCTGAAATTTGTAGCATAGGCAGAAGATAATTGAGAAACTGAAAGATGTTTCTCCTGTTAAAATCTCTCCAATATAAGATGCGGTATCTAGGAGTGCACTGCAGAACTTCTTTACAAAGTTTCAGGAATTTCAAACGGCAAGAATTTAGACTGATAATTTCTTTAAAACAAAGTGTGGACAAAATGGCAGACATTGCTTAGCATGCCTGAAAAGTAAGATATGGAGGAGGATTTATTTTAGTTTTGTTTCAAATACGGAAATTGT
>KK117978.1:646387-728920 GCA_000611955.2 Stegodyphus mimosarum | reverse complement strand
CTAGCACACTGAATTCGATGTCAGATCACGGTATGAAATTTTATAATTATGATGCAAGGTCGGTTTACCATAATAAGCAGACTTTTCTAGGCGTAAGGCCACTAGTGGCAGATAGGTCTGCGGAGAGTCATTAGGTTTGAAACTTTGTTTTACAATTTTCGTGTTATTTTACTTTATAACTAAATTTATTAACATTAGCATATACACATATTCATTAAGAGCAGATATTAAAATGTAGATACTTAAAAAGGATGAAGAATTTTAGCATAACCAAATACTATAGTTCCATATCAAGATATAAGTGACTGACTGCACCTAACCAGGCACCTAATGTTCCGTTACATTAGGTGCCTGATTGCCATAATGTTAAGATGCAATATTGAAAGCAAGCAAATAATGATTTCAAAACGAATATATTATACTTTTGTTTGTCAAGAATGAGAATAAATAAATTGAAAAAGGTGGTAAGTGAACTCAAAATGGTTTTCTTTGTTTCGTACACTAACATGATCTGCTTTATTATTTTTTCATTATCAGTTAAAATTGCGATAAGTATCTATTAACTATTTTTGAACTTTTACGTGACGTTTTAAATGTCAAAGCAGGAAGTTTACGTTATAAAATATAAATAAAGATCTTGGCTATAAAATGATTTTTTAATTAATAGTTTTCATTCTAGATTTATTTTTAAGGCAAAGTATAATTTTTCTTCATAGGAAAGCCAAGTGCATTTGGAGTACCTTTCTGTAGTGCCTGGGGAAAGGGGGCATGCAAAATAAATCCAAAGATCTATAATAAGGAAAAGGGGAAGGCTTGGTGCCTTTCGAAAGTTTGATTTTTAATTGAAAGGTAGAGAAGAGAGGCATTACATCACTTGGGATGCTTTCGATCGAAATTAGTATGAAACATAGTCAGATGACATATGCGAGCTTTATCGAAATTAAGTTATTAAATCACTTGAGCTTCGATGTAAGCGTTATCTCTGAAGTAAGGTGCCTGTCTGAATTTTAGAGCAATTGGATTTTGTTAAAAAATTGAAAAATACTGCTTTCTTCAGGATTCGATGTCCAGAAGCAAATGCAAATCGGAATGGCTTATCCTGCAATTTTGTCCAGGTGTTATACAAATGCAAGATTTTACCTTTATAAGGTCGCTCTGCAAAGCATTTCGACTAAGACAAAAGGATTTCTGAAAAGTTATCTAATAATAAATCATCTAAATACCTAAAACTGGTAGCCAGTATAACAGGTAAAATTATAAGTATATTGCTAGGATGCATTATTAGAACCATAAGAAGTGAAGGTAGATGTAAGGCTCACTTACGAAAAACTTGCTAAAATATTATTTATGTCAGGAGCAGAATTTTTTTTTAAATGAAAGACTACATTTGATTAAATGAGAATATTAAACAATGAAATAACTAAATGATAATGTTTTAGACATAAGAATGGCAAAGTATATAAAATAAAAATTATTTTTAAAAAATCTTAAAAGAGTTCTCCAAAGATATTTGTATTTTTCTTGTTAAGACAGGAACTGAAATGCTACAAAATAAAGGCTAATTTATTTTATATTGTCTATCACTTTATTTGTTACAGACGGAAGAAAAGATTCATCTAGGATTTCAAACAAACCTATATTCCCTCATTTTTAGCACATTCTGTTCAGTTTTGTGTTCCGCACTTGGGCATGGATATTGATCGATTAAACTGGAAACAAAGGAGAGCAATGATGATACTTATGGCATACTTGATTGACAATGAAATGAGAGTTTAAATCTCTGGAAAGTTTTACATTGGAGATAAGGCGAGGAAGTATTTTGTTGAATTAGATGGTTTAGCGTTTTCTTTGAGTGAACAAAATGCCGTATATGCATTAAATATCTACAATGGAAAGGAAGAACGAATCTATAAATACGCAAGAATTGTGAATTGCTTCACTATTACGGACTGCAGTAGTAAAAATCTCTGTCGCCTTTAAGACACTATTTTGCTATTACATGTGACACTTAATGTTATAAGATAAGGTGCTTTAAGAAATGGTAAACCACTTGAGGTAAATAGAAGGTATAAAACATTTTATTTATGAAAATTGTAGAGTGTAGTACAAATATAAAATTAAGAATTTACAGGAATTTGAAGACAATTTGTATAAAAAAAACATAGAAAGACCTAAAATGCATTCATTTCCTTTTAAAATATGTAAAGCAGAGAGCTGAAAACCATGGGTTAGAAAAAGATAACCAACTTACCTTAGTACCATGTAGGATAAATCTTTACAATCCGGTTGAGCCATGTACTTGGATGTTGTCGTAGTACTATGTAGGATCATTCTCTACAATGGTGAATACGTATGCGAAAATCTGTTTGATTTGAAGAATTTCTTACAAATAATTCTTTACATCAAAAGAGTTTTCACAGGGTAATGAAGATTTAAGAAGCACCACATAGCTTTTAATTATTAATAATGCAACTAATTGAGTAATATATATATATATATATATATATATTCTTGAGAGTATGGAATAGTTTCAATTACTTCCCTGTAAGCAACCATAGTAATACTAAGTTTGCTTTTATACACTTTCACTACAGTAGGTTAATGCAGCGGTAACCTACTTTAGCAAAACTGTTCCTCTTTCACAGTAACATACTGTTATACATAGTGGTTGCTCAACTGCTATCTAAGACATTTTGCTTTTACGCTAATTATTCTATACTCTAATTTTGAACTCGTCCGTCAACTGTGCTTGCCTCTAATTGAGATCCTGTATCCTTACATTTCTAATATTCTCCAATGATGTGCTTTTGATGAGCATATACAATATTAAAAGGTTCATTTATATATCACTTCATGAAGTTTCATTCATGAACTGAAAATAGCAGTGGTATTAGAATAGGGAAAACTGGGAAGATCATAAACGATGTAGTTCATAGCTACTTAGTTACGTTGTATAGAGGAGCAGTTTAGTATGTTCGAAATGAGAAGGATGATTGCTACTGAAGCAGTAATCTTCAGACCTTCCGTAATTGCATCTGAGGTATGCTGATGAATACAGAAATTGATTTCGTAGCCTAAGCACCATAAAACGCCTTACATTTCATCACATAATTAACTTGTCCCAGCTTTAGCAACTTGTACGCTTACATGATTTATCATGCAAGTTAATCTGTTAAATGTTATCTCACAGCTATATCCAATAATTTTGTTTTTGTAATGTCGTTTCTTTGAATTTCTGCTTGAGCTAAGACACTATGCGACGAAATGACTTTTTCTAAGGTGTGTTTGATTTACATGAATGAAGCGCTCTCTGTTTAACACAAGATCTCGAACTCGCATGGCATTTTACATCATTTTGGCGACTTTTGAGAGTTTTTAATATTATGATGTTAGAAACATCTATAGCTTAATATGCAAAATAATATATATAATATAGCTAAGTATATAACCAGATGTAACGATAATATATTTCTATCCCGTTATGCAGTATTACGTTAGGTTACATTAAGCTACAAAGACATTAATTATCCACTCGAACTGACAAATGTTGCGTTTATATGACGCAAAAGGTTTTGAATTTAGACATCCGAATGAGGGTTGGCAAATTACCAGCTATCACTGGTGATGGTATTCAACGAGGCATGAAACCCTTAACGTACCTACATTAAAACTATTTTATCTCATCTAGCTGAATGTTTAAAGTAATACACATGCACTTATTTATAATTTTGATAACCGCTTTATTTTTAATAATAGCTCATGGAAATTTGTAGTACATCTTATTCGTGTTATTTTTATTATGTTTAAATGTTAATTTTTGAAAACATTTGCAATATTATTTATTTATAATGAAGCAGTTCTAACGTATTACTTTACGTACTTCGGTACAGAACAACCATTTAAGAAACTCTACCAACGAATCTTTTACAAAATATATAACATCATTTTGACTTCAATCATATATATCTGAAAAAAAATCTAACTTAAAATTACTTTTTCTAAGGAATTTAGTGGAATGCCTAAAACTAAGTATTAGCGTGATGATGAAAAGTGAGTATGGGTTATGCAATTTAGTTCCAGAAACATCAATTTTGATTTATTTTAAATAAAACTTCGTACACAAATATCGCTATGACAGCATATTAATTGGTTGAAGAAATGGTGAGAACCTATTTGGTTTCCTATTTCACAGAGCCCAGGAAACGTATAAAATTGGCATTTTAATTTAAAGATTCTGTTTTGTTATGAATTGCTGTAATAATGGCGCTAATTTATGGCATGCCTATCATAGATTTGCCTAATATCAGATCCCAAATGTCTTTAAAAATTATGTAATGTTTTTTGAAGAAAAACATGCCATAGGTATACATAAAGTCTGAGCTCTAATTGAGATCAATCCATTTCTAGATGATCACTTTACCTCCGGATTATAGAACCTCCATCAGCCCCCTAAACTTTGCTTTTCGTCGGGTGGCAAACTAAAATGCAAGACGTTAACCGTGGCTCGAACCTAGAAATTCTTTTACCTTAAAAGAGCTTACTACAGATGCACTGTCAAAATCATTATTGAATTTTGGTTAATTTCTGAAGAGATGATTTTGAATATGAGCTACTTAAATTTGACTGTGATTGATCGGATGTGATTTGCATTAGCAAGTATTTTGTGAAAGGAGTCGTCGAGACCCTGCAAATGCTTTAGCATGAAATGCGAATAAAGCGAAGATGAATTTAAAATATGAGTTATGTTTAATTGGATATTTGCAAATATGAAACTTCCCTTTTGCCATCCGTGTGATTTTTAACATTAGATTTCCTACAGTAATTGATGTATACTTTTGAAACCTCATTTTTGTTGCAAAAGTTATCGATTTAAAGGCTAGCAATGATTATTAAGTGTAATCATTTGCATGTTTCCAGCTTACGTTATGCTGTTTGCTAAAATCTCATTAGAACTGAAGCATACTGGATATTGCTCTTTAGAAATTTTTTTCCAAGGCCGGGCACTTGCCTATAACGGCAGTGGCCACTTCTAAGACCAGAAGTAGTGGCTATTTTATTCTGGAGGCACCTAATAGGCGGCCACCGTTACTTCCAATGAACGGACAGACGATTTTTACATCCATGCCTTCTCAGAGATTCAAACCCGGGCCCTTCGGTATCGCAGTCAAGCTCCCTTAACCACTGTACCGTGTGGAAGGTTTCCCTTAAGAAATTTAAAGTTTGACAAATAATTTGACATCATAGAAGACGCTTTTTAACAAATGCAAATATGCAGTTACATCGTTAAAAATATCTTCATGCTCACATAGAAGAAGAGATTTGACTAAAAAGTATTTGGCCCACCATCGTTAACTTACTAAAATTAACTTTGCAGTTTTGTTTGTGAAACAAACGTTTTCACTTCGATTCATCCTAATTGTTTCTCATTTCATACTGTTTACAAATTTCCAGTGCTTTTTAATAATTTTTAGCCAAAATATAACATGATATTTAATTTTAAAATGTTTCACATTTATGCGTCATGTGTCACATTTAAATGTATGTTTTTTTATTCTCCTGCGTCGGTACTATATGTAACTCTGTACTGTATATTAATGTCAATTAAATTAAAATTAGAAGTTCTTATTCATAGTATTTATCATAGTATTTTATAAATGAAGACTGCTTAAAAACATGCGTTCAAAATCCCAGTACTTATCAGAAGCAAGTACCCTATAAATTGTAATAGTCCATCAGCGGCGATATGAATAAGAGCATTGAGCAGTGATATCTCGATCGGCTTCAAATCGTGGCAAACGGGCTGCCTGCATATGTGTTTCCTTAATTTTTCTCAAGTGCAATGCGAATAAGAGTTGTTTTCCGTTAAGAGTTTTCCTGACAGGACTCTTTCGCTTACAGACAGCTTTCAAGTATTTTGTCCTAATTAAACCAGCCAATTAATTATTCTAAACGTTTCAGATTTATTAAGGGTATCCTCAGTAAACTGAGTCTTATTTCAACGAGTTAATTTTGCCACCGCAATCCTCTAAGTTTTGTTAACAATAAATATGCAGTAATATTTATAAGCCCGAAAGCCATTTTCAAAAGAACTGTTAAGTGTCATAAACTTTAAATATCTTAAACAGAGCAAACAGTTTTACAAACGCAAGATATTTAAATATGATTATTTTACGGTTACAGATAGCAATATTGCATTTGTAATTAAGTCTTGCAGAGTTACTCATAGAGCAAACATGCACTGTGGGGGCATCTTTAACAAGGTGCTGTCAGAGAACTTCCTATTCGTTTGCTAAATTATGCAAAACTTACAAATAAACATTTCTAGTTTCTGAGCTAAATACCGACGGATATTGAAACTCTAAAACAAGTCTGAATAACATGTAGTATGTGGTCTGTAATAAAATGGACCCAGCTCAGTTATCTAATCGTAATTAATCATACTTTGGAATATAAATTTAAAGTGAGTTTATTCTATGTTTAAATTAAATTTTCTATAATTTTTAATTTGGTCTCAAGCATGCAGTTTGGGCTAAACTTGTATCTGTCAAACTCAGGAGGATATTCCTTCTACCTTTTTAAACTATAGATGCTTTGAGGTTTCGGCAGCAATAATGCTACCGTGGCACAAATATATATTTTGATAACAATAGCGACATTAAAGAATTGCAATGTCAAACGGAACAAAACAAAAACAAACAAACAAAGAAAAAACAAAGAACAATTTTATTGATTAATAAATTTCGACATCGTATTGCTTTTAAAGAAGAAATTTTATTAGAAATATTTGTCTGTAAGTAATTTGAAACAGAAATTTCATGCAAACGTTCTCAAAAAATTAAAACATGAATAGAAACTATTCACTTCAATTGCAAATTTACTGTTGATAGATCAGGATTTTATTAGTTAGAATTAGAAATTTATATTGATTGTGTATAGGACTGTCGCTATTAAGAGTAACTTGAATGAACTAGTCTTAGGATTTAAGGTCCGAAATTATGTAGCTCTTGGACAGGGGTCGCAGATTGCTTCCAACCCTCAAACATAATCACACTTTGCAGGTCTACTCTAGAGAAATACCGTATTTTATCGCTGGTGTTATTAAATTTAATGTTGTCTCTTAAAATATTGATTTACTTTAATAAGTTAGGAAAGCTACTTTACAACAGCCTTCTGCAAGAACTGCTTTATTTTCTTTAAAAAGAAGTATAGCAGTGCTTCGGAGAGTTGATACTGTCTCGAATTTTTACTTCATAACAAATTCAAGCGGTAACTATGGCAGAATTTCTTATTAAAGTGATGGACTGCATAAGTTTCTCTTCTGAAAGTCTCTCATGAATACTAATATAATTATAATCTTTATATTTTCTCAAAGCTTATTTATAGATCAGTATAATTTATATCAGTATAATATCTTGCTAGTTATGTATTAACTAATTTAACAATTGGGTTCTTGTTAATGTTTTCGTTTTGATATTACTAAATAAAACTTGAAAACATTTAATATGATACCTTTAAATTATTACACTGAGTATAGCTTTAAAAATCATAATATAATTTTGCTTAGGTATCATTTGGATAAATGCGAGATATTTCTAAGCTGACAAATCATAAACGTGCAAAATGTCATGTATAAAATAACTTGCTTTATATAAATTTTGTATTACTTAAAATTCTAGTGGCATTTTATATTTTCAAGCAAAATTCCGAATTTGCCAGCTACGAAAGAACTTTTTAGTGAAAAATATTTGTAATGGTAAGTATTTATATCAAAGAATATTTTAATTGCAGTGAGTTGCATATGTATAATAGCACTATTTAATTACAAATATTTTTATAGAAAAGTAAATGATATAGTTGGAATGTTCCTTAGCAGCATAATTATACTGGAAGAAACGCATGAAATCTGTAATCAAAATTACTTTTGAGTAGCATACACGTTATTATAGATTCAGCTTAAATTGCAAAAGGATTAACACTATCCCAAATAATCGGCGACAGATAAGAAACATGGGTATCGTTACAAAAAATGGGCTGCGTATCACGATAGGGACACATCAGAAAGAAATCGACTCGGGAGATTCGGACTCCGAAACTCCCGAATACACGTCGAGTGTGCTTACACAACGAAGGCATGCGGAAAGGAGGGAGAAAATACCTTATGTACTTCCCCTTTTAAAGAGCGACTTGGGATGAGGGGACCCAGTCACCAAATTCTGGTGGTGACGAATTATCGTCCACCACCTTTTAGTTCGGTCACCACTGTTAAAGTCATTATGAATTTTTGAAGCAGAGACGTGAACAATGCGCGATGCCCTCGCCGGGTTCGAACTCCGAAAGTCCAAATACGCTTCGAGTGTGTTTCCACTTACACCATGAAGGCATGCGGAAAGGAGGGAGAAAATATCTGTGAAAACTGAACTATCCGATTTTCTCAAAGTTCCTGATTACTTCTTTCTTTTCACAGTTGGTATAGCTACTGAGAACAATTTTCGAATTTGTTGTTTTACTGCTGCATCCTGCTGGTCACTCTCTGATACGACTGCTCAGGGGGTAAAAAAAGTTCTCATACAATTAATTGAATGATCTCAGTGATTCATGATCTCTTCTCGAATTAACACTGGTCTATTTTAAAAGAAACTTGCTAAACAATCATATCTCTTGAGACATATTTTATTCAATTTTAGGGTTTCACTTTATCTGGTAATGCTAATTAGTCGAAAAAGGCCTAACAGACGTGAAGCGAAATATTGTTATGTCTGAAACAACGACAAAGTCGTGAGAAGGTTAAACTTAACCTTGTTATTTAAACAGAATTTAGAACGCAAAAGCACTCTGTTGTGCTACCACATAAGCGACGACTCTTGATGATGCAACTAAACGGAACAATCGAATTTAAATCGAACGTTCATCAGTAGTCAAAGACTGCACATTTATATATTGCTAGACGCCGACCTGTAACTGAGCCTCAGAATCAAAGGGTCGGCAGCGAAAGAACGCAAAGCCGAAAAATTACAACTTATCACAGCTTTCAGGAAACTTACAATCATAGCGCTCACGCGATATCTAAAGCATACTCTGTCTTAAACTCCAAAAATCTTAGTTTATATACTGGCTACTTATTATTTGCATTCTGGTGAGGCATACGAAAAAAAAAAAGAAATTAGAGTAAAGGCTGAAATTAACAAAAAATTCCTTACAAGTTTAGTTTCAAACACTTTTCAGTTCATAGAAATTTTCTGAAGTTATTCTTTTTTATTGCTTCTGGAAACATTCAAATGCACTAATGTTTCTATTGAAATTTGTGAAAAGAGTATCCTTGGTGAAGTTCATTGAGTATCATGCATGAACTCACAAATCTAAAGTTAGTCTCATCAAAACTACTTTCATTCTGTAGCAGACTCTACTAACTCTTAACACACCTCCCTGAAATTTCCGGAACCAAGTCTATGTTATCTCGATCAAGTCGGAATTGTTCGGTTCCCCGAACTTCCAGGTTTTATTTCCTTTTTGATGCCTCTTAGCAATTGTTACAGATTCTGGTCAAGCGCACGTGTGCTGTTACCGAAAGAATCATTCTTTTTATTCTTGGTAGGAAGTCTTAATGTGAAAGGGATAGATAATCTAAGGGGAAGCATACCATCTCTGAAACTTAAGTCACTGCCTTTTCGATCGATTATTAAAATGCTTCTACTAATTTTCTATTTGCATTCCTTTTTTTTCAAGTGTTTTATTTAGAGAAATTGTATTAAAATGGGAGAGTATCCTTCTGATTTAACCTTTCTCAAAAGCTTTAACTGTACAAGTTTTTGCTTTATGTGGCACTACCTGCCGGAAAGTTTTTCAGATGCAGCTATTTCATATTACCAGGTGACATGAGTTATCTTTGCTTTGAAAGTAGGAAAACGTTAAAAACAACTCATTCAGCTTTTATAAAGATAACTAAAAATTAGTTATTTTTTTATTTAATATTTTGCAGTTTAGCTTTTGATACATATCGCTTCCCAAAGTTTGGTTCTTGAAAACTGCAGAGAGACTATAATGTTTTAGGACTAAATTTGTCCCCCAGTCCTGATCAGAATACAAAATTCCCCAGACTCATGGATATTAATACTCACGTTATCTCAGCTTTCTTTCTTGTAAATATTGTTGCTTATGGAGGCTGAATGGAAATTTTCGCTCGATTTTGGGCACCTGATAGCTGCTTTTTTATTTTTGTCTAGACAACAAGACTGTATGAAGGTTTGGCAGAAATCACAGATTGTAATGATTATGATCCGGACTTAGCCCACCAGCGTACGAACGGTAAAGTCACTGAACGCTGGTAGTTCGGTCCGAGGTTCGGAGCTGGCTGCATGAGCGTTTCCGTGGTTTTCGCCATGTGTAACGTGTATGCGATCCAATTTCACTTAAAATATCCTCCACGGTGGCTTCCCTCTCCTTAGGCAGATTGCCCTCGAGTGCTTTGCCATAATCAAATAAACCAAACCAGACGGAATCCTGATTTTGGAGCCCTAACCGGTGAGCTATGTTAAATATATAATAAGTTAGAGTTTGTTTTAGATTTCTCGGGTGAATACTAAATTGGTTCAAAATGGAAGGAGAAACATGCCAAAATAAAATTTTAAATTACATTGCTTCTGAAAAAGAGAGAGACATGTGTTTGATCAGTCTCCAAATGAATATAGTTTTATTCAAAACCTACGCCAAACTAAGGTTTCTCACCAAATGTTGTTTTCACCATTCCGACTAAGAGGGACCTATGTTTGATTGCTTTCGAAATCCACATAAGTTCATACAAAATCTACACCAAACTAAGGTTGCTTTTTTTTCAACCTAATTTTAAACTAGTCTGTGTTTTCCTGATTGCTAGAGTTAATCCGTAATTCCAAGTAAGTAAACATTTAACTTCATGTTCCACAAAAATGTAATGCACTGATTTCTGAAGTGAGATAGGTCTTTAGACCGTAAAATGCTAAAGCAGACTACTGGATTTTATTGCAAGATAATACGTCTTCTCACAACATAACAGTGGTAATCAAGTTGTGAACTACGAAGAAAAATAACTGCTCATATTCATCCCAATGAATATCCAGATTTGGCATTTGCGGAATATATTTTGTTTCCTTACGTAAACTTCATTTCAAAGGTAACATTTTGATAGCGTTTCACAGTTTCTGAAAAATGTCGTAAGCAAATGAAAGAATATTCTAACAATATTCTAGCAACTTCAGCGAAGGCACTTAGACGTTCTATGCCAGGAGTTTATGCCAAGTGCTGTATAACTTTACGAATTCAATTTTAAAACTCTGCACCGAGAGCATAGAGTTGGAACAAATGCTTTGTCACGTTGATTCTTTTTTCTTTTCTCAGAGATAATAGAATTCTGGGATAAAGACACTAAGTTTAACGCTTTCACGAAACTATCAATTTTAGAGATAATGTAAATAACCTAATACTTTAATTTGTATCTTAATCACGATGTGCTACGAGAAGAATACCTTTAATTAGCTGAATAATTTTTTACTTCGTAATTCAATAGTTTCTTTAATATTTACAATGTTTTTCTCTATATATAAGAAGCAAATGCTTATTTTCTCTCTAAATAAAAGCAGATGCCTATTGGTTTTATTAATGTATGAAAGTAGAAGAACAAGTTTTGCTTTAAAGTGAATTAATTTTACACTAAACTAGAGCGGGTAGCTTCTTTAAAGCCAAAGTATGCAGTATATATAAAACAGAATAGCGTTTCTTTCGGAAAATGGAATAAATTCTATTGTAAAATGAAAATCTTAAACAGGTGAAATATCTTACAAGTCGGGATAACATGAACCTTAAGGAAACTAGAGACAAAATAAAAAAAAAAATTACCGCCGCGGGACAAAATTCAATAAAAGACGAAAGGAAACATCTCTTTTTTAGGAATTCACTTCTACATTCTGAAGTGTCTCTTTCACACCCGCGGTGAAACGAAACTTATAAGAATAGAATAAAAGACTGAGTGAAGTGAGCGTGGATCATTTTGCAACGTATCCAAACACAGCGGAAACGGTTTCTATTTTGACGCACGAAGTTCCAGTTGTCAAACAGAAGGGAGAAAAGCTCAAGAACTGCTCCAGTAAAAACAATGAATAGACGTGCTGAACAGTAACAACATCTTTTATCTCACATTACATACTAAATATTCTAGAGTACTTAATGTAATAAGTGCAACAAATGTTCAAACTTAAAAATTAGAGACAATACAATACATACTATTTTCTTTTTTAAGTTCAAACATGAAGAAGCTAGAAAGGTAGAAATATTTTTCGTTCTAGTAAAGAGATTTTGAACATAAAGTTTTAAAATGTGTCTTTTAGTTTCGTTATTTGGGTTTTCGGATGTGGTAGAGATCATACCTTTTACTATTCATTACTACCTTGGCTTTTCAATTTTATTTTTCCTTATCAAGGCATGTGCGATCGTAACATTTCTCTGCAATAAAGCCTTCCATTTAGCGTTTTCTTTTTATGAAAAGGACTTTTGCTTAAAAACATAGGTTAAGTTATTTGAATGTGATAAAGCACACGAGGGCTATCTGCCTAAGGCAGGAAGGAAGTTTTTAAAGGAAACTGGCTCGTATTAACGTTACACATGAAAACAAAACATCTAGCCAGCCGGTTCTCCTAGGTTTGGACTGAGGTTGAACAACTAGCATTTAGCTGTCTTAAACGCTCGTCTAATGGTGCGGCCTCAGTAGAAGAAATTTACATGATTAATTTATTGACTTTACATTGAAATTTTGAAAGCAGTGTTTTTTTTTTTCCCTTCAGTGGTAAATTTACCCAAATATTCAGAAAAATACATGAGATAAATTGAAGAACAAAATATTTTGTTTAATAAATAATATTTGTTAAAATATCAGAAGCTCAGTCTAAAAAATATGGAAACATTTCGTGCGTTTTGCATACGAAAAGCCCTGCCGTTTGTCGAGTGGTTAAGGCTGCTGAGTACCGGAAATTCGACTTGAGTCCGACCCCAAGCGAAGGAGCTACCTGCATGATTAATTTTTGTGGTTTTCCCATGCGTAACTTTAATACGAGCTAGTTTCCCTCACAAAGTCCTCCATAAAGACAGCCCTACCCTTAGGCAGATAGCCCTCCTGTGTTTGCCATATTCAGATAACCTAATCTAACCATTAAATTCACTGATATTTCCAGGTAAGATTTAACACCAAAATATAAAAAAAAATTAAGCACAGATTTATACTGTTTAATTAAATGCTCTGCCTAATAAGTTAATGATAATTAACAATACATTCAATAATTTACAAAGCGCAACACAGATTATATCATATCATCCATTCTAACATTGTTAGCAGATATAATTAGAAGCTAGATGTAGGCTTTGCAGAATTAGCTCACGAATGTATGAAAATAGAGCACAGTCTGAAAGCCAGGTTTACGGATCTAAATATTAGTTATAGCACCTAAAATATAGAAATGAGTTTTTTGTTTCTACTCCAAGTTCTTAGTTTTAATAATCATTTAAATTAGGCACAATTCGATTTCCACGCACACTGCCTTTTTAAGTATTTTCGTTTTCATGCGATATTCAACGTATGCATAAAATTCCTACAATCATTATACCCTGTGTTACAAAATTACAAACTCAAGCAGATTCCGAAGCCTTACATATATTTTTTTCAACATAATTTATTGTATTTTAAAGTTGATAATTTAAATTAACTTTTGTAAATTTTAAGTTTCTGTGTTGAACGTATTGCTATTTCTGACACTTGAATATAAATACAGAATAAAGTGCCTGGGAAAATGTTCTAGACTTAAGTGCGTTTATTTGAATTACGAAAATCTGATAAAATCATAGATCGATATGTTTATAGTTTGCATATCTAAGAATTTTAATTTTTGGAATGAAGATAAACTATTGAAGCAATACATAATATTTCTGCACTACAGTTAAATAAATGAAAACAAATGAATGATATTTTAAAAGTGTAATACATAATACAAGCAATGGCTGAATTACGCATTGCTTTGAAAGCTAAACAGCTCAATTATAATGCAGTTTCCATGCTTTACGTGCTATTCCTCCTCCTCCTTGTTATGAAATTCCTGAGGAATGACTGGTGTAAACCCATTGATTCAATTACCGGAAATTAAATTTTTGCAAAGCCTATTGAATTTTGCGTTTACGCAAGGTGATTATTCTCTCTTCTGCGTAACATAATTGAGACAAAGGACAGCATTTTAAAGTTGACCTTTCAGTGCAGTCTCTCGCACACCCATGAAACATACTATGATCTGAAGTAATTAAAATATTTAGATTGAAATATGCTTCCCTTTTTAAGTTCGGAAATACGTGCAGGAGCAAATCTGAAAAATGTAATGAAAAATATTATTTCTTTATAGTTACCATGTTTTATTAATTTTTGTAATTATCTTAAGGAAAAAATTTTTATAAAACAGCAAAGAATCTATTTCATTAAATCTAAACCTGAATATTATTTTATCTGTTTAGATTTACAATGTCGACTCATACAGGAATGTAACATTACAATTCCAAAAATTATTTAAAAGAGTACATTTTTGACTAATGAAGAATATAATATGATCTTGTTCTATAAACACATAAAATTACCAAAATTTTCCACTTAACTCCGACTGAATGATGACATAAGGATTTTAATGCTCGTGGTATAGAAGTCATTCATAAATTAATAAAGCACCAGGATTTTGGCTCACCAGCGGCAGAGCAGTTATGACCGCTTTCTCACTCTTCGTATGGTTGTAGGAAAAAATGTCACCCGGAAAATAAGGAACGGAAAGATAGGCACCGGAAAATTAGGAAACGGAAAATAAGTCACCATTCTTTTGCAATGGGAAAAATAAGGGATGTTTAGAAATATCGGCAAGATGGGAGATAAAAGTTTTATCATAACAACCATACCTGCGGAATAGGGAAATCTTCTGAGGATAATTGAAAGAAGATAAGCGAGCTGCTGGCCTGTCCGATGGTAGAAATAGAGGGTTGACCAGCGGGTCATGATCATTAATGATTGTTCCCCTCGTACCTCATGTAGTTATAGCTTTAAGCTGTGATTCAGGTTTGAAACATTGTCGCATAACTGAGCGTTAAAAGCAGTATTATAACAAACCGTTGTAGATGAAATTTAGTCACTTTGCGATAAGAATATTAAAACCTGCTATCGAAATGACCTTGCTCGCCTGCAGCTAGCTCAACGTCTTACCCTTAAAACCTCCCTCAAGAGAGTCCGCTATAAAACTGACGGTTAAATTAGAATTTGGCAGCTTTCCCCAACTCCGATTGGCGACATTATTTGGCGATATTTTAGAGTTCCTTTTTTTCAGTTCCTTATTTTCCGGGTGGCATTTTTTCCGTTCCTTATTTTCCGGGGGCTTTCTTTCCGTTTCCCTTTTTTCCGCACACCAGAAATATATGTCAGGAAGCTGGCATAAAAGAAAAAATATATGAATAGTTCATTTTATATTTAACATTAGTGTTTTGTAATATTTTCATGAGAATATTTTTGAAAAAAAAAGCGACATAAAAGAATAAGAGTTCCAGGAATCGAACCCAAGATATCGCGTTTATAGCGTTCTCACACTAAAAAGTCAACCATGGGAACCTGTCGGCAGTATAGCGAATTTCAGCTACACATATGTTTCATCGAAATTTGGATTAGAGATCCTCATTTATTTATGAGAGATGCGACCATAAGTCTTCGTAAAATCTCTGCTTTTCATAGTCCTTCCAACTAACTGTGTAGATTTTGGACCAAATCTGTGAAGCCGCAGTTGTTTCATTGCCCTTGTTATTTTACCTTTCAATGACAATTATGGATTAAATATGGTTTGGTTTGGTTTATTTAATTATGGGAAAATACTCGAGGAATGACTTGTTGGAGGACTTTCTGAGGGAAACCGGCTCGTAATCCACGAAAACGCCCATGCAGCCAGCACGTTCGCCGGGTTTAGAATCCCGGAGCGAACTACCAGTGTTCAGCGACTTTACTTCTCAGATCAAAACGTGAAGTTTTACTGGAAAATGTAGAGTGAAGTTGTAAAACAGTAGTCTTCTTATTGCAGAGAACAGTTAAAATTGTGGAGGTTTTTGCTTTGAGTAAAATAGCTGGTTCTGTGAAAATCTTAATTTTGCATGCAGTGCGAATTTGGCACTTAGAGAAATGAATCTTTTCTATTTAGCTCACTAAAGTATAATGGTAAATTTAATGTATTAACTTTCTGAATTCGAAAGACTAAATTAAACGTTACAGTTTGATTTTTAAACCCCCCCATATAAAATAAAAACATTGAAACTGCTGCAAAATATTCTTTTTGATTCTTTTAATTAATTCTCTAAAGTGCTATAAAAATTTTGCATTTAAACGCTCTGATTTACAAAGACTAAATAAAAAATTAAATTCTATTTTTACAAAACTCCAGATACCTCAGTACTGAAATTGTTACTATAATTTGGATATTTTGTAACTGGGGGTATATATCAACGTTATTTTTAGTGAAATAAAGGTTTTTATATTCTAAAAGTACTTTGCTTAAATGATCTCAGTATTTCCGATTATTTGATTTCCTGTGGGTAACTGGAGATCTAACACGTTTGAATGATAATTATTTCAAATAGAATTTCTCAAGCATTTAGATGCTTTTGGATTATTTATTTACAGAAAGTCTTATTAGGGTTCACTGAGGAATGCTGCCTACCAGAGGTTCTGAGAACTGGCCTAGATTTACGTTAAAAAATAGAAGAAAAAGTTGAAGACCTCAATACAGCAAATCCCTTCAACCCTGTAAATAGAACTCTGTAGAAATTACCAGCATTTCGGGTCTTTGCCGTTATAATATTATTTATTCTATTTAATATTCTTAGAAAATAAAAATATTGTAAAGTTTTTAAAGTCTTACAAAACGACGGCTTTTGATTTATCAAGAGAGATCAAAATAATTAAAGTATTGTATCTGCATCTAAGTGTAACAATTTATCAAATATTTTAACTGAAAAATTAGAGAAAATATTAAACATAAAATGTTCAGTTACTCTCAGAAATCTCTTACCCAGATTTTAAATACAGTAAATAATGTTATATTCCTCTTAGTCTTGGTACTTTAATTTAGCAACTTGTTAAAAATTAGTGAAGTTTTGCATATAATTACTAAATTTCCAAAACTGAGTGAAAGAGAAACTGAAGGTACAACAAAATTACAATTATTTTTTTTTTTTAAATTAAATATTTTATTTAAATGCTTTTCTTGCATCATGTCCTATATTAGATCTAAACGAAATCAAAAAAGCTGGAAATTAATAACAGTAATGTTAAACAAATATTTTAGCTAACACATCTTGTTTGCATAGGAGACGGTAATAAACAGAAAAAAGAACGAAAATTCTCTTATTTCCTTTTTATGACTTCACTGTGAATTCTTGACAAGGATTTCAAAAGATTTTGAGAAAGATTTCCTTCTGTTTTTTTCTCACACTGCGATTAAATTCTGTCTAAGTTCATTTTGGTTGAAAATTTAAAATTATCAATATGCTTCCCGAATGATACCAGCAATACTCTATAGCAGTGGTTTTCAATTAGGTGGAGGCCCACTAAAGCAGAAGTCTTCCCATTGCAGAGAACATTTAAAATTGTTGAGGTTTTTGTTTTGAGTAAAATAGCTGGTTCTGTCAAAATCTTAATTTTGCATGCAGTGAGAATTTGGCACATAGAGAAATGAATAGGTAAAATCGCTGAACACTGGGAGTTAGGTTCGAAGCATGGGCGTTTTCGTGGTTTTCCCCACGTGTAACGTGTATACGAGCCAGTTTCCCTTAGGCATCCCTTCCCTTAGGCAGATAGCCTTTGAGGCTTTGCAATAGTTAAATAAAACAAAGCAAAAACAACTAGGCGGAAATTTCTTAGTTTCAGAGGGAAATGTGGGCAATCTTTTATTTAACCGTTATAAATTTAGCTGTAGTTTATGAATACAAAAAACTACTTTTATTCAAGTTTTGGTATTTATCGGTATTTTATAGAACTTTTTCTTGTTCATGTTATGAAAGACATTAAAACTAGTCTAAATTGAAATATATGTATATGTATATTTCGAGTTTTGAAAAGGTGAGGGGAATGATCATCTAGTAGTTGTGAAAGGGGTGCATGGTGCACGAAAGGTTGAGAAAGCCTGCTGTATAGGAATGAGGTTTGGATTCTGCGCAGCTATTTGGATTACATGTGGGGAGTTGTACATTGTCCACAGTTTGCAATTATGAGTGTTATTATTGGGAGCATTCTCCAATAATATCTCAAATTATAGTTTCTATATTATTATTATATTTATCTCAAATTATAGCGCTCTGTCTCAAATTTTATTTTAATGCATTTAAATATGGAAACGTATCCATTTCGCTGTTGATAAAATGTAGATTTCCAACGCCGCAAGCGCGCGTACAGCCTCAGATCCATCATATCCACCCACTTTTACTAAAGGATGATTCATTTGAAATTCAGTATTGGATTTCGCCATACCCTTTACTTTCCACCACTCCAAAAAATATTGAATTTACTTTCGTCTTCAAGTATAATGGAATTTCGAAAGTTAATAATGTACGTCTTACCAAATTGTAATCGTGTCCTTCGATTCGCTGAGAAATTCTTTTCTTCTAGCTCTTCGGCTATGTAGCACACCTGTTAAATATTTGTTGAGTTTCTAAAGTCAATTTAATTGCTTAGGTTTGGGGTAATTATAAATAATGCTTTTAGCTATCCCCCTTTCTTGCGTTAAATGCCTTACCCTTACTCTTTCGTGGTTTGTCATCAATAAATTTGTGTTGTCGTATTTTAAAATTGCATCATGAACAGTAGGTTTTGTTTTATTCAACAATTCACTTATTTTTCTCCCGAATTTTCCACAGCTCCAATGAAAACTATAATTTTCCTCAAGTCAAAAGAAATGACAGAATTTTTTTTTCGACCCATTTTAACAAAGTAACTCTTCTATCTTAAACTTGATCTTTTCGAGACTTAAAATCCTTGTGCCAGGCGTTTTACAAGGAAAAAATGCCAGAACTGTCTTTTTATCTCCCTTGATACTTTAATGCTCAAACAGCTTTTTACCATAGTTTCGTATTTAAGGTAAAGTTATTTAAAACATCTTATTTACTTAACAGTTTCACTTGATCTTATTCATCATGATAGATTTAATATGTTATTTAAACCCTGAAAACAATAAAAAATATTTAGTTTCGAAATAATAACTGAATTTTTATCATTAAATGTCTGAAAGCTTCTTATGGCCCACTACTTTTTTTGAGTCACTGTAAACAAAGAATACTTGCGAGAATCATCGATTTCATTTAAATGCGTTACCCTAGCAGCGCAAATACAAAACAGTACTCCCACTATTACCTCTTTGAAATGACATCGTGGCTTTTATCAAAAACTTTCCCAAGGGCCCTTCAAATATATTAAGATAGAAATAAATAATGCTTTGTCAGCTGTCATACTAGTTATTCAGGTCCATATTGATGTATGGAATGCTCCATATTTAAGACGTATGGAAAGGTTTTAAGAGCTTTCACAGTTAAATAGCTCTTGAATGTTAGTTGTAAGCCTAGGGCCATAGGAAATGAATCAAAAGAGGTAGACCTTCAATGACAATTTTGATCACGGCACATCATTCATTAAACGTACAAAAATTATTATTTTTTACATGTCCTTCGCAAAAAAAATGGTCTTATTAATAAGCTACCTATTATTCAGCTAAAGATACAAAGATACAGCTGAATACATATTAAAGGATTTTCCATGGACTCATGAAGGTTAGCGTTAGATCAAAGCTTTGTTAAACGGAAGAGACACTTTTTAATTTAATTTTAAAACTGATATATAGTTAACTGATATATAAACTGATATATAAAAGTTGAAATGCTTATCTGTACTTATAAATTACATAGATCGCTTAGCTTTTAAGCACTTATGCTGAAAAATATCGGTTTAAAAGTTTTAATGCAATTTTTCTTCTTTTTATATTTTCAAGGAATGCTGACATTGATTTATTTACAGTATTCATTATTGAAAACAATTTCATCATCATGAAAAATCTGTTGTTTAAAGCCGCAGTCAAACATAATGATATTTCTTGTCAGATCACATCAAACACCATAAAATAGCCTTTATTCTTTGCAGTTATTTGTTTTGATTATGGCGACACATTGGTAGCTATCTGTCTAAGGAAAACGATGCCTTCATGAAGGCTTTATTGGAAAACTAGCTCACATTCACGCCGCACACAGAGGAACTGAATAAACGTCTATGCAATCAGCCCGATTTGATACCTTATTTCAAGTCTTCCCTTTAGGAATTCAATGATTCAACTTCTGTTTTTTGTTCATAATAAGTTTAACAGCATGAGACTCTCAAAGCGTGAAACGTAATTTATGTAATCTGTAAATATCAAAAACTCTTGAGTGAAACTGATCTGCGCCTTTAACGCCATAACTCCAAGGCTTATCGTCTTGTTCTTTTGTTCTTGGCTTGAGAAAATAAAACCCATTTCGCAAAAACAAAATTTAATCATTTAACTGCTTAGAGATTGCAGTTTCTGCGAACAGGCTTCATAGATTCCAAAATATTATACCTTACTGAACAACACTGTTAATTTCCTTTCCGGTTAATTATGTTTATTAAGAGTCTGTATTACTGAGATTTAAAGATCTAATTATTGCTATTGAGCTGAAAAAATATTTTTGTGTAGTTAGATCATTTTTTCCTAAAGGTTATTTCATAAATTTGGAGTGCCTTTTACATCACACCGCATCTTATTTTGAGAAAAGTATTGTAATTTCATCTGTTACATATTTACCACTCCTCTCCCGGTAACTCCTCTTGAGAACTTCTTGAAAAGAAAGACACACATTTTTTTTTCTTCTACTCAGAAGAGTGGAAAATGGAGAAGTTTTAGAAACATTTCACGCATTTTAGCATGATTTGAAAGCTATGATGAGGGTAAATCGGAAGTAATTTAGTTTGGGTTATATATATTTCGATACTAGCCAATGAAATTAAGTGTTATATTGAAGATGACACTAAATCGTGTATTGCCTAATAGAGGTAATCCTTTATTTGAAAGGAAAAAGTTTAATGCATAAAATTAACCTTGAAAACAATTATCAAAGTCATTCGGCACAAGAGATTTTTACCCGATGAAGTAAGAGGAAAGGAAGACGATTAGACGATTTTAAACTGTTGTATAAATTTAAATGTTCAATTTTCGTTACTATTTCTGCCGACAGATGACGCTACATTCTCGTCCAAATTACTCCTTTTGGCTATAAATACAACCGTGGTTTTTCTTAGTTCCAGATTTCTTTGCTTCTGCTGAAGAGGGACCTGTACCTGTTTACCCTCAAAATCGATAGAGTAGAAGACACGACCAGCTAACATCGGAAAGTCCAGAGCCCAGAGTTCGAGTTCCGTGGCGCATTTTCCATGTTTCTTGCTTCAACAAACTAACGACTCTACAACTTGTGTAGCTGTCTTTAGCAATACTTGCGTAGAGTCCCCGAAATAATATCTCGAGTAATTTGATCATTCGAGGACGAGTTTATCATAGTTGAGAAAAATCATGTCTGAGAACTATACATTTTCCGTTCTTCTCGTTGGCAAATGCTTCAGACTGACACTTTTTGCTGTAGATTTCTACGTTTTCAGGGCCGAGGCTAATTGGCGTTAACAAAATGCTTATTCTTCAACCCTTTTTATAGTTTTGAAAATATATTTAGAGCCGTTCTTGCTGCTTTTAATATCTCTGAAAAAATTAGCTCTTTAATCAAATATATTATACAAATGTATTGGTATTTTTAAAAATACAGTTAATAAAATCTAAAGAAGAGTTTCTTTATTAAACACTTTATGTTTGAAAATTTATAATAAAGCATGCAGGTCATGCAATATAAAGGCATGTTGATATTATCATTATACTTAAGATGCCATAAAAGAAACTCTCCCTTTAAGTGAAAAAGACAAATAAATGATACATTTCATTTATCATAAAAATTTTCACTGTATTGAAGAGGACTAATATTAACGGAAAATTATGCAGTACATATTATGGAGACTTCTGAAAATTCTTTCGTGCTGAGTTTGTATTAGAAAATATATTTATATTAGGAATCGTTATTATAAATTTAAAATTTCTTTCAGTATATTCCTTTTAAACTAACTTGAAAAAATCGTTAGTTGTCGTTTTAGATATGCAAGAGTGACCTGAACTGCATTGAACATAATTATTATTTATGCGTTTGCAAGTGAAACAAAGATGACATTCGAGAGAATCGATTTTTTTATCCTTTCAAGTATTTCTTTATGATATACACTTTTAGAAAACAACGAATATTCATTACAGGAAGTATATTTTTAGATGCCTGCTAGCATTATTTCTATTTACCCCATTCTCTTGAGAAAAACTCTAGACTTTCTCTTTATGTATTCTTACTTTGTATTCAATAACGCAACGGATTGCATAACTTGATTTGTAAGCATTTGCTTTTTATAACTTATTCAACGTTTTACAGCCCACTTGAATATCATTCTTCACGATAAAGAATCTACCCTCTTTCTTTAATTAATTTTAAGGCAAGAATACAAGTAAGCTGATGTAATTAGTTAAGTATTCCCTTCTTTTGAAATGGAAGATTGTACATCAGGTATGTAAGTCACCTCAATAAACCTCAAGTTAATAGTTCAGTAACATACAAATAAATATTCTGACTCACATATTCAAATTCATTATAGAATGCAAAGCATTGAAAGGAAATTACTTTTTAATTTGGTTTATTTAATTATGGGAAAGCACTCGAGGGACATCACGCCTAAAGGAAGCAATGCTTTCGTGGAACACTTTCTAAAGAAACATCGATTATATACACGTTACACACGGGAAAAATAACAAAAACAGAAATGCAGCCAGCCCGTTCTCCGGGATTCGAAACCCGGACCAAACTACCAGTGTTCAACGACGGCTGGTGATCAAACTAGGTATGAGTTAGTTTTATTGAATCAGACTATTTTAATCTACATTTTTGCGTCTTTTATCTTAATGATTAACACAGCAATCAGCACTGAACTTGGCTAAAGGGAGTCGAAACTCCCTATACCGATAATGTTAAATTGGCCATTTTCGATGTGCGTTTTCTCAAAATCTGCTGTAGATATACGTTTGAAATTTTTGTGATATTAAAGTACACCTGTCTGATTACATTGAAATAAGCTTTTGAAACATCATTTTCAGTTTTAGAGTAATTTATAGAATATGATATTAGGCATAGTAAAAACCACTTTTCAAAAAAAAAAAAAAAAAATCGTGAAAAATTACTTTTCTTAGTTTATCACAAAAAGTTCATTTCACATTTCAGAAATTAATAGGAAATATAATAAATAAGCCATAAAAATTTACATACGTATGAGCAGCAGTTCCTGAGAAAAGATACATCGAGTATAAAAATATCACATTTGGAGAAAAACGCATTTTTATGTAAAAATCCTCATTTAGCAAACCATTTGATGATAAATTAAATCTAGATTTTTTTACAGTTTTAAGTGATTTCCTAAAGTATGGTATTTTTAGAAAGTTAAAAGTGTAAAGAATTCGAAAGTGCAAAAATCCCAAATCACCATTTTTTGAAGACTTTCGGCTTACAACACCCCTTAAACTTTCTTTTTAATTTCAGACTATCACTTCTCATACCAGTTAATTTTCTTAACTAGTCCAGTTATGGGAGCTAACAGTTTGAATATTACAATTCCATCTTTTAACCAGTAGTTTCCCTTCTTCATGATTCTAACTTCTCGAAGATCTTTGCGCTAGAGATTTACTGATTCAGTTTCGACGCCAAAAAATTTGTTTGGAATTAATTTAACATGTGTAAAATGAGAACAAATATCACTGATATTTTTTTCTTATATATTTTACGCTGATGAATAAGATAGAAGAATAAATCATACAAAAAGTAAAAAAGAGAATTTGGAAATTACGCTGTTGCCTTTATTGATTGAACTCTAAGACATATTTCAATATAAGTATTGAAGTCTTTGGATTAGTTTGCCGTATCCATTGGCCGAACATTAACTCTCACTTATTTTCTAATTAAGAAATTTGCAGCATTTATTATTTATAGAGCTTTTTCTATAACTCCTCCTTTCCGTTTTCTCACCAGAATGTAAATGAGTTAGAGAGTATTTAAGCTGAGGTTTCTGTCCTTCGTGGCCACGTTATTTTAGTTTGGCCATCTCTAGTAAATTGTAATTGTTCGGCTTTGCATTATTACTGCCGACTTGCGAATTGTTACACCAGTTAGAGTTTTGAGCCAATTTCTATTGAAATTTATTTGTGTAGTCTTTGACTATTACCCTACGGTTTAATTAAAATTTGGCTGCAATTTTAGTTACATCGCCCGAAGTGTGGGCGATCTTGTTAGCCCAAGATGGACATTTATGTTCAAAATTTGTATTTAAATCAAAATGTTATTTTAAAACCTTTCCAAGACTTTGTAGTTAATTTCAGACATAGCAATAATTCGTTTAACATGTTTCAGTGTTTGAAATTAATTTATATTTCCAAAGCAAGTCAAACTCTATAACAGTTTACCTGTTTCGTCACCTCGGACAACAAACAGTTAAATCGATTTCCCAAATTTGCAAATGAAACAACTTGAATTTAAATGTTATTTGGTTTAAAGTAAAATTAACACAGGGGGCCAGACGAGGAATTCATTTACCATGGAAGCAGTAATTTAACAGCTCGAAGGATATGCTTTCATGGTTTACTCAGCATTTAACTTCTAAATAAAATAATGCAGAAATTTTAATTCACAAAATGCAGGACTCTTGAATAGAATACTAACGTCTCACTTCTGCTTTGGTTTGGTTTATAATCATGGCAAAGCACTTCAGGGCTATCTACCAGGTAACCGCGAAAGTTTGTGCGGTTTTTGTCACTTACCAAAAACGGTTCATAAAAATCTTATAAACACCCATTTTATTAGAATAGAAGAAAAACACGCCAGTGTGACAATGTTGTGACAAAGAGGTTGTTTCAGCGATTTTGATTGACCCATTTTATTCTTCGAAGAAATCCCCATTGACTTCAGTTTCATGTTCCCAACGAGACAGAAGCTCATAAATAACCTTTTTGAGAAACATTCTTTATTCTGGACTCCAAACATCGTCATATAACCTTTGTGACATCGTCGCATTTTTGGAACTGCTGCTCCCGCAGATACTTATCCATAGTCCGATGCAGCGATTTCTAGGTAATAGAGTGGCTGAGGCAGAACGTCCTAGCCTAGTGTTTTGATCACCTCTTTGGTCGCTTTTGCCGTATGAGGTCTGGCATTATGGTGAAGGAGGATAACTCCTCCTCTCTTGACCAGTGCTGGCTACTTCTGGTGCAGTGCAACCGAAACTCTTTGCAACTGTGACGAGTAGATTTCGGCTGTTATGTTTTTTCCGCTTTCTAGATATTCATAGTGACTATGCCAGCGCTAATCGTCTAAACACACAGCATTACCTTCTTTTAGCTATTTTCAAGTTTGGTGGCTAATGAGACCGAACCAGAAGTCAACCAACGATGTTTCCTCTTCCGGTTATCATACGTTATCCACTTTTCGTCATATGCCAAGCTTTTGTCCAGAAATGAGGCGGTATTATGGCCCGTCAGCAAAGACAAGCAGACGTTTAATCGTTAAATTTTGATTTCCTTGGTCAGGACATGAAGATCTCACTTGCTTAGTTTCCATGTAAATGCTTGCTTCATTTTATTAGTATCCATGAAAATGTAATCGAATGGTTTCGTTAGATACTCTAAACCTGTGTGCAAGCTTCTAGGAGGTTTGATGAGGATTCTGCTCGATTTCCTCGTCCAGCTGGACATTGTCGCGCGTGAATGGTCGCGGAGGAAATCAAATCACTTCGCTCAAACAGCATTCATATTTGCGTTATCTGCTTAATTCGTTTTACTTACTTTTGAATTTACTTTTGAATTACCAATAATTTACTTACTTTTGAAATATACAGTCTTAAATAGAATGAAGGCATGATAAGAAACAGAAATTAATATTAAAAAAATAGTTCACAGGCTAACAAAGCGCCTGACATCTTGTCATATTACCCCTGTGTTAGCCGTCTGCTTTATACAGCCAGATAAATTTTGCTTTCAATAAGAATGTTAATACTTTTACAAAAATTAGTTATTATTCAGAAGGAATATTTTTAATCTGCAAGTAATATTCCTCCTGCGATCAAAATATCGCTGCTTTTATGTAAATAATCATGCAGTTATTGACATGATTTGCCCAAATAATAATATTTCTGTGAATCAGTGATTACCTGGGACTAGAACAAAAAAAACGAGAGAATGGGAACACTTAAATTATAATTTAATTGCGTTTACATTGCTGAAGAATATTTGAAGAAAATTAAAGCATAGTAGCAGAATGTAACTTCGCACTAATGCTTGAAAATATGATTTTGATAGACTTAGTGTGAACTCACATCAAAATACTGATTAATTAAAGAATATGATAAAGAAGGGCATAAAATTTTAGTACTAATGTATCTTATATTTAGGGACAAATTCGTAAATTTGTGCTTTAATGTCAGAACCTTTCATTTGTTGCGGATGTGTATTTATTAATATTTAAATGGTGACTCTGATGAGCCAATTTGCAACTATTGCTCAGTGTCTGACGAGTGCAAGTAAGCTGAAATGACGGAGATTTTATCTGCGATTGCCAATATGTCAGTCTGAATGACCAGCAAAATTCAAGTTGTAGCTCATAATTGACTCATCCGAAATAATTGTTTGATTTTCCTAATACTTGAAAATACTCGCGTTTGCTAAAACTGTTGTTGTTTCTTACCAATTATGCTCACGTTTTTCATGTCGTAACCTTTATATATTTAGTGATAAATCTATAAGGTATTTCTCACGCCTTCTTCGCATGCCTTCGTGGTGTAGTGGTCAACACGCTCGGCGCGTATACGAGAGGTCCGTGGTTCGAGTCCCGGCCAGGGCATTGCTCAGTTCTTCACTTTCTGTTTCAAAAATACCTAACGTCTCTACAGTGGCGCCCGAAGTGAAAAAGGTGGCGGATGCTGATTCTCCACCTCCAGGATTTGGCGATTGGGTTCCCTAATTCCCAGTCGGCCTTTAAAAGGCGGAGAATATAAGGTATTTCTCCCGACTTCTTGGCATGTCTTCTTGGTGCAGTGGTCAGCACGCTCGAAGCGTATTCGAGGGATCCATGGTTCGAGTCCCGGCAAGGGCATTGCTCATTTTTAATCTCTCCTGCTTCGAAATAACCTAATGTCTCTACAAGTCTACCATAATCGTAAGTACGTAAAAATTTGAAATATAAATGCTGATTAGTGTAGAATTTAATATAAAATAAATATTACAAACTAACAGAGAATACGCTGTAGAAACCATAAAAATATTCTCATAAGTATATGGTTCCTTCAATACGCAAGATTTTATTTTAAGAAAAACCTGCTCAATGGACATCTAAGTTTTTGACACTCGATACAGAACCTGTTTCTTTTCATAACTTTCCTTCGAAGGTGTATAGAAATGAGTGTATTCTTTAATAATTGACAATAGTTAAGCTTTCTCTTCTTCTGAAACAGAAGATAGCACCTCAGGCATATAAGCAACGTCACTCGTTCAATAAGAGTAAAATAAACAATCTGATGTAGATATCCAAATACGCGACAGGGCGTAATATATTGAGAGAGAAGATAGCCAGTTTCATTGAATTAGACACTTATAATCTGATTTAGTTGCTCGTTTTTAATTACCAGACTCTGTTGTTAATCAAATGAGTTATTCATATTTTAGATCTCTAACAGGAGAAACTTTCGTCTCTTGAGAGTTTTAATTGACAGAATGTTATAGATTTCATTTCTGATTCATACATTATGTACGCATTTCTCTCCAAAGAAACCAATATTAAGCGTTAGTATCTATGAAGAAAACTATAACGTAAGCTAAGGAGAATCAACAGAAGCACAACATTATCTTTTACTTAATGTACATTAATTGAAAGATATTCTAATTAATGTAATAATAAATGTAATTAACATAGTGGTAAATTTAATTAATGTAGTCTTATGTATTTCCGGATGAGCTTTAAGATTTTTGTTTCATTCGGAAATTATTTCAGTTTATTCAGCCAGAAAATCAATATTAGGCGTTAAGACATGTTCTAAAAGTTATTAGCTTGTCTTGTAAGGAATTAAAGTCTTTTCTTCGATTTGTTCCGTGTGTCACCGATTTGTCCGTAGTCACCAGCATAACCTTGGGTTGGATACCTGCCGAGGACTTTTCCTAAGATTTCCTGCTTTAAAATTAATGACTCAGCAGACTGAGGGAAGAGGTTTAGTGGAAAACTGTTGCAGTTTAAAAGTTATTTTTATTGATACATTAGTACAAATATTCCCAGAAGGGATGAAAAGAGTTTTTTCAATTGTAAACTGATCCCGTAGCCTTTCAGCCTGTGCGTGAATATTACGACCCTTAAGCTATTAGTCTTAATAGTCCTTTGCTAGTTTTAATACTCTTGTAACAATTTTGACAATTCTGAGAAGCTTAAAACTTATAGTTATTTCGTTCTTGTTTTATGCACAGATGATTCATAGATTTTAATTTATGCCAATACCGATTCTTTGGATCAAAGGAATCCAGGAAAAAGAGAGTTTATGCTTTTGATACGAAGCGGCCTAAATTTCTGGGCGTTATCTCCTGTTACTTAACGGACACTTCATTTACATTAGGACTTATCATCTTTGCTTAGAATGAGTATTAACCATAAAAACATATCGTTTTGCATTTACATCATTATTTCTTATCATTTAATACTCTGGTGTTGCAGTTGTTGGGGATACTTGATGGTTTGTTAGCAGGAGTAGAACGTGATACATTAACTGACATTTAAAACTAGGGATTGTTGTATACGTTCAAGGTAAAATGTTCGTAAAATTCAAAATATTATGACGCTTTCAATATTATTATTTATCAAAATGTTTCCTTTCATTTACTTAATATATGTGTTAAGTAATCACGCTGCAACGTATTTCTTTTATCAAATATATTTTAAGCAGTGCTTGGTTTCCTGAAAGATTTAAAAAGCATTTTTGAGAAATAGACAGACCTGGTTAAAGAACGCAGTAACTAAATTCTTCGTTGCAAATTACAGTTATTATCCCGTGTGGCAAACGTAAACCATCAGTATATTTTCGACTTTTCGTGAGTTTAAAATACCTTAATTAAGATAAGAAATTGCTTAGGTTTGTTTCAAAGAAGTGTCGAGATTTTGTTTGCAAATAGATCTCATTTGATTTAAATTCCAATTGAAAGAAAGTAGTTTAAAATAAATACTTCCATTTAGCTCCTTCAGGTTTCTCCTTAAATATATTCTAATAAGATATAAAAATATGACTTAAAAATATGACGAAGTAAAAGGAACAAGATCATCAGTAGCATAGTGATGATCCAAAGTGGAAAATGCGTTTAGAGAACGACTCTGAAGATTCCTGATGGTAGACATAACTAGTCGCAAACTAGTTAACAACGGAGGTAGTAAGTGATGATACGATGCTTTAAATAGTCGGAATATGATAAAATCAGTACTCAAAATAGCTGGCAATTATATGCAGAGTAAATGAGCATAAATTAAAACTAGTTTGCTCCAATAGGGCAAAGGTAGTGCAGGAGGTAGATACTGAGCTTTGACACTTCGAATGTTTTCGTTAAGCTTTTGAGTCAACACAAAAGAGAAGAAATGAGTGATAAAGGACGAAATTTCCAGTCTTAGTGGAAGTTTATGTTTACATATATATTGAGATTCCATTAAAATGCTGTTTACAAAGCACATTCATCAAAAAATAAGATACATATGAAAACTTTTGATGAGAAGGTGTAATTTTTATTATATAAGTCGCAAAATATAGAATAACATAAACGTTCATAACAATATGGAAGGAGATATACACCGAAGAGCCATTACATTATGACCACCCTCCATCTATAACAATGGGCTAGCCCAGGAACAAAACCACTGCCCGTGCGCGGCTGATGTTGGAGTATATAAAGTGGCTCTGCGATCGTCGGCGTAGCTAGCTAGGAGTGAGTTTACGTAATCGTGAGTATTTGGGAAATCGTTTACATACAGGATATGGAATATCGGGCTAAGTATACTACCTTGGGGAATGCCCGCCTGGATGTGCTTTACACTTGAAATCGCCTGTCCATGCTTGACCGTAAAAGTCCGTTCACTCTGGAAAGAATTTATCATGAGGATGAGGTGGCGCGACAGGTTGATGTTGATGAGTTTGAACAAAAGTCCTAGATGCCAGACGCGGCCAAAAGCTTTCGCCACGTCTAACCTTAGGATGGCAACACTCATTTTACTGTGCAAGGCCGAACCAATGAATTCAGTTAGGCGAATTAACTGGATGGTGGTCGAAAGGATTATTTTGAAACCAAGCAGAACACCAGCATGGACTGGTGTAGCCGCTGGAAAATTTGTATCCAACCGACTAAATCGAAAATTTTGGTCATCCGGAAACACTGAAGACAAGATATCCTCAAATCAAAAGTTATTTATTTGGATCTCCTGCCCCGGTTGTCAAGAAAACCAGTTACTTAGGCGTCATGTTAAATCACAACTTCACCTGGAAAGATCACGTGAGCCAGGCCTGTGGGAAAGTCTACGGCAACACGTTCAACCCTTTTCCTCTTTTAAAGAGCGATAATCTATCATTGAACCTGAAAAAAGACTTTATCTTTCGGTCATTCGACCGATTCTGACCTATACCTCGTCTACCTGGGCCAATGCTACGGATCAGGATATTAAGAAAATTCAGGTAGGGCAAAATAAGTTTTTTCGCATAATCACTGATGCCCCATATTCCGTCCGAAATAAAAGTCTTCATTTCGACCTAAAACTTGAACCTATTCAAGATTTCATCAATAGGATTAATGAAAATTTCTTCGCAAGAGCTTTGGTAAAAAACCCAGCGAACTTCGCCGAAGTGCTTTCTTATGAAATCCTGAGCGAAGACAAGCTTCTACGCACTTTCGCCGCCTACCGACGATAAACAAATCAGGCCAACCAATGAGTGTGCAGATAGTCTCCTATGTGGAGTATTCGGCAAGCCACGTCCCTTCATGACATTAGATTTGCTGCTTTAGACCACGTAACCAGCTAAACGGTATCTGACCACAACCCCTTTCACAGCTCCGTCCGGTCTTGGCATTTTCTAGCAGGAAGCAATCGGCTTCATTTTTCCTGCTTCAGCTTAAACCTCATCTGAAGAATATTATTTATGGACTTCTTCAGACGTCAGACCCACTTGGGGATTAACTCAGGAATCTGGAAAGAGCAGGGACAGGAATTCTCTGCTGCATTCCAGAATAATAACAATAGTATCAAAGTATGCGCGATATTCGCGGAGTATTAGGTTCGATCCGATTTTCGCTTCGCGATATATGCCAGTGATCGTCTTGACTTATGTTATCTAGATAGACAACTGGTGACGTCGTGCTTCGCGATATATACCAGTGATCATCTTGACTTGATCTTTCCAAATCCCATAGGGCTCATGAGTAGGTCCTGTTCTCTACTTATTCTACGTTGCTGATTTCCCTAAAGTTGAACATGTTAACAATTCCATGCTGGCTTTCTATGCAGACGACACAGCTCTAACAGGAAAGTCAGCAAATGTAAACCACGCCCTAAAGGCACTTCAAGACATTGTACGTACGATTGAACACTGGTGCAAACAGTGGAAAGTCAGCATAAACGCTCAAATATCACAGCTATTAATTATTAGAAGAAAAAGAAACTCTCCGATCCAGAAGCAATTAATCCTTTTCAATGAACCTGTACCAACCGTGAGTGAGTCTAAATACTTAAGAATAATTCTAAAAAACAAGCTCACATGGACATCGCACATCACACACGTTCGAAATAAAGCCTTAAGGATTATGAAATGTCTGTTTCCACTCATGGAAAATTCTCAAAACTAGATCTGGCAAAAAGGAAGCTAATTTATCTGACCGTGATTTGTTCAATAATTTCTTAAGCTTCGCTTTCCTGGACTGCTGAAACTGATTCATATATTCAAAGACTAGAAATTGTTCAAAATAAATACTTAGGGATAACAACAAATGCTCCCTATTTTGTTAGGACTGATTTCCTGCCAAGCGAGCTAAACCTAGATCCTATTAAAACCTTCCTACTTAAAACTAATTTTTTTGATGATGCACGTAACTGTGAGCACATGAAATATTTCAAATTTTTTCATTATGAGATATTAACTGAAGACAAATACATCAGGCCCTTTGCTGCTCACTGTGTACAAGAAAACGGAAATAATAATTTCTCCACCTAGCGGGTGCTACTCTTACTGATATCTACGATGTTGCTATTATATCATATTATGTTTACTATAAACTCAAGAAGCGTTCAGCTGTGTCAGAACTTTAATAGGTGACTACCTCACGTGACCCAGGTCTTATTCGCAATTCCCACATACGCTGCTTCAACTAATACTGTACATATGTATATAGTTTCATCTGCAAATAAGCGTTCTTTATGTTCTTCTTATATTATCTGTTCAAGTGCATTATTACTCATTTATTTATATTTTATCGTACTTGTACCTTTTGTATTGCACCGAGAATGGACGTCACCGTAACGTGACCCTGAACTTTGTGAACTGAGTAACTTCACTGAAGTCTGTCCATCAAGCATCTGTAAATATATTTAGAGTTTCTTCGATTTTACAGTATCACATTTATAATCTTCTGCTGCATTGCATTATATTTTCTAGTGTATTCGGCTTATGTACTTTCATTTTGTATATCTGCCAAATATTGTACCTCATGGTCATCTTGATGGGCGTGTATATGATGTGACTACACACCTGCACATTTCCTGATTAATCTTACGTACCTTATGGAAATTTCTGCAATGAGACTAAGTTTATAGATTCGATAACATGTTCTATTATTATTAAGACACTTTGTTGACTTCTTACTGTATTTTTGCCAAGAAATTATGTATTTTTGCAGACCATCGCCTTGGAATCTCTCAACCAAGAGTATGTCTTCCTGCATGTACGACGCTAATGGTCACGCCTCTCCCCTCTGCTAGCCTGTTCTGCGGACCGACTATGAAACATTGAATACCTGAAGCGCTCATAGAAGCAATATAAAGAAAGACAGCTGGAACAAAGCATGCATTGTGCTAATTGCAGCAAAAATTGGAACTCTTTCCAAACTATCGACCAAGCTTGTCTACAAAAGGGAGATGTCCTAGATTTAATTCTCTCAACTACTAACATTCCTATGATCCTCGATGTAAAACACGAGCTTTCTTCGGATCATATTCCTGTACTTGCTTGTTTAGGAACTGCTAATCCTGCTCCAGATGAATATAAAATCTCCACTGATTGGAGAATTTCAATCACCTTTTAACAACTAATCCTTTTGATCTTGGTGCTCTTTATACTAAAACAGATATTGATATTGCAGATGAAAAACTTAATAGTTACATCAAAACAACTATGCAAAATGCATCTCGAATTATTCCTAAAAACAAAACAATATTGATTGATAGACTCCTTTCTCATATTAGAGATCTTATTAAAGAAAGAAACAAAAAAAGAAAGAAATGACATTTTACCTGGAGATGAACTTGAAGAAAGACATTAACAAGCTTAATAGACAAATTACAAAAAAACACACCAATGAATTCAAATTGGAACATTGGGAAAATAACATTCTTAATCTTGATGCCAATGATGGCAGCTTTTGGGCTTATATTAGCAGAACGAGGAAAACGTACTCTTGATATCGACCGCTGAATGCAAATAAAGAAGTAGCCCTCTCTAATGATGTCAAAGCCAGTCTTTGCTGATTATTTAGAGAGTTTGTTTACCCCTCATGCTGAACCCAGAGATATTAACTTCACTTATGAAGTTCATTTTACAATCAAAGACTGGCTCAGTGCCCCCGCAGTTAAAAATTTACCAAAATTCGCTACTCCATATGAAGTCCAAGATATTGTTAAGATACTTAAAATCAGGAAAACACCAGGACAGGATGATATTCCAAATATTGCTCTCGGAAATTTACCTTGAACTCGATAACAAAACTTACGAATAATTAATGCATGTTTGACTCATTCTTATTTTCCGGATTTGTGGAAATGCGAAAAAAGTAAATAAATACCTAAACCTTGAAAAGATACGACTAAGCCGGATAGGTGTCGCCCCATAAGCTTACTTAGCGGACTTAGTAAAATTTTCGGAAGAATTATTTATCGCCTATTGCAACCTTATTTGTGTGTTTTACCTAACGAAGAGTTTTGTTTTCGAAAATCTTTGTCTACCACGAAACAATTAGTTAGACTATCTGAATTTTCGGGTGCAGCTCTTTATGATAGAGAAAATGTTGCCTTTCTCATGCTCTTGGAGAAAGCCTTCGACCGCATCTGCCATGAGGGGCTCATATATAAACATATTCAATTGAATATTGACCAAGAAATTATCATCCTACTGATGCCATTCATCTCCAACAGGAAATTTATCGTAGCCCAAGGAAATTACTGTTCAGACATCAGACCCATTAGAGCCGGGGTCTCTCAAAGATCAATCCTTGGCCCTATACTTCATTTGTTCTACGTCGCCGATTTCCCCAAGGAAAATGTTGACCATCACTAATTCCTTGGGTGTTATGCTGATGATGCGGCTTTCGCGGCTAGATCTACAAATGTTAACCATGCGATTAAAAAATTACAAGATCAAGTAGCTCATATCAAGAGAGGGTGCACTTATGGAGAACTGCTATTAATGCGACGAAATCTCAATTATCATTAGAAGGAAAAGTCTCGGACTAATTCTACTCGTCAGTTTACCCTATACAAAGAGAGTTCGTTTAGTCAAGACTGCCAAATATTTAGGTATAACTTTTAATTCTAAATTAAAATGGAATGATCATATTAACAAGATTAGAAACAAAGCAAATAGTGTTATCAATAGTCTAATTCCCATTGCTGGAAAACATTCAAGTATGGATCTTAGGAAAAAAATGTCTTGTTTACACCTCCATTATCAGGCAAGTTTTAGTTTATGCGTCACCTGCATGGACCTCTCCTACAAAAAATTACCTCATGATATTAAAGAGAATTCAAAATCGTTTCCTTCGCATTATCACTAATGCACATTACTGTGTCAGAAATATCACACTTTATGAAGATCTCAGACTTGACACCATTGAAACTTATCTTAACAAGACAAAGACAAAATTCTTCGATAAATCACTTAGATGTCAATACTTAAATTCATTTAATGCCTTCAACTATAAAATACATATAGAGGACCATGATCTAAGGCCTTTTGCCGCATACCATAAAAAGACTAATCTTTCTATCACCTAGTCATTTTTCACATTTTCACCTTCCATATGGTTTTTGCATTTGTTTTGTCTTTCATTGTACTTGTTTGCGCATTGCATTCTTTTATACTATGAGGAGATAGTCTTACTTTAAACCACTGCCAGTTAATTTTACTACACTTATCGAGTTGTTTTTTCATACACTCCAGCTATTCCTTATTTGCGGGTGTGGGGTCATTTTTTATGATCCTCCTGCCCTTTTGCCTCCACTCACTACCTCACCCCTTTCAGGTCCTACTTATCATGACTGCATTCATTTTATGTGCCTTTATGGCAATATGCACCATTGATCCAGACTATTCGCTCTCTACGCGATATTTGCAGAATATTAAGCTTCGATTCGATTTGATTCTTTCCAAACATAGGGCGATTAGCGATATAATAGGAAAAGCAGCTGATTTATCATACTTCGATAAAGGTAAAATTGTTATGGCTTGGCGACTGGGAACATCAGTATCAGAAACGGCGTGTTTAGTGGGCTGTTCATGTACACTTATTGCGATCACATATCGAAAGTGGTGTATTGATGGTGAAACGACAAGTCGCCGGCCAACAGTGTGTCGTTGGACTGCGCATTGATTCCACAGGAGAGCGGATATTGCTACGAATTGTTCGCCGTGACAGGAAAGAGCTACAACAGCTGAAATCACCAGCAGCTACAATAGTGGCGATCCAGACAGTGTTTCTCCACACACTGTGTAGCGTACATTGCTGCGTATGGGTCTACGCAGCTGGAGGCTGAATCATGTCCATGCACTGACGGCACATCATCGCCAGCTGCTTCTGCAATGGGCCACGAAACATCGGAATTAAACATTAGAAGAATGGAAGAAAGTTGCATGATCCGACGAAGGAAGGTTTCTGGTCCATTACATCGACGGGCGTCTGCTAATGTGCCAGGATTTCTAAACGAAACCCTGGTTTCCGGATGCACAGTTGGACGGAGACAAGCCAATGTCATGGATATTATAGTGTGTGCAATGTTTTCATGGAGCACATTAGGACCCGTAATCCCCATAGAACAATCCCTGACGTCTGTGCGCTACGTGAACATCGTTGCAGACCAGGTTCACCCATTCATGACAACAGTATTTCCGGCGAGAATGGTGTTTACCATCAGGATAATGCACATTGTCATAAGGGTTGAATCGTCAGGGAGTGGTTCGAGGAACATTACAGTGACTTTCAAGTCATGTCTTGGCCTCCAAATTCACCTGAAATTAATCCAATAGAGCATTTGTGGTTCCACCTAGAAAACCAAATTCGTGCTGCCAAGCTACCTCCTCGCAATGTGCGGGAATTCCAGGAAACGTTGGTGAGCGCTTGGTACCGGATACCTCAGACTACGTATCAGCACCTTGTATAGTCAATGCCACCTCAGGTGCTGGCAGTTTTGAGGGATAAAGGTGGTCTTACATGTTATTAACATATCAGTCATAATGTAATGGCTTTTGGGTGTATGTCTGGCCAATAAAAGAACACTTCGTAATAGTTCGTTCTTTCCATGTATGATATCAGATAATTATGAAAATTTATCTCTGCTATGAAGTGTCAGGTCTACCTGAAAATTCTACGCGTTTGGGAAGTGCAAGAAAATAATTCATTGTCCTAAACTTTAACAATATTTATTGCGCAATACATTTTCCGTCGTTACTTATGACCTCTTGCCAGCTTGATAATTTGTAAATAACCATTTGTGAAAAATGCCTTGTCTTTAGAGGCGAAGAACTTATGTAGTGCTTAGCTGACATCTGCTTCAGTTTTCATTATTTTCCCTTAAAAATATTTTGCATGGAGAAAAACAAGTGATAATCGCAAGGTGATTGGCTTGAAAAAAGTTCTGGATGCTACAGAATTTTCTAGCCTAGCTCTGCGATTTTCTGATGAGTTAACAAAGCAGCGTGTGGTCTGGTATAATCATGGTGCAGTATGATGTGCATCTAATTGAATATCTTTTCTTTGAGTGCTTTGCTTAAATCGTACATCTGCTGACAGCATCTCTCAAACATGCTTTTCTTTAGCTTTCAAAGGTCGCAATGAATTAGCCCTCGGATGTCCCACCATATATACAACATTCTTTTATTTAGGCTCAAAGCCGACTTTGAGATGGAGGGAGCAGGCTGATCGGGCTCACAGAATGCTCTTTTTCGAACGATGTTTCCGTAGGTAATCAAATTTTCATCACCAGTTATTATTAAGTACAAAAACGTTCGTTTTCGTTCTGAACAAGCAGAGATGTGCAAATAATGATATGATCATGGAGATTTTAAAACGAGAAGCCCGTCTGAAATATCTAAGTGTTTTAACCCGTCTGAAATATCTATCAGCCAGTCTTAGTTTCCGAACATGGTCCAAAATGATTTGTTAAGCTGAATTCAGCTTTACTGCAATCTCCGATGTTCTTGAAAAAGTACTTTGCTTTACCTTGGTATCTGTATGGAACGGTGTTCAAGACTGCCAGGTACCTGGGCGAACCCTACCTCAAATCGAAAAATACAAAGCTTTGAAACAGTTTCTCAATTAACTTAAGCGTGATTATAATAAAATTATATATATATATATATATATATAGATTTGTACTAATATCTCTTTCTTTTTTTCTTTCCAATAGCATGAAAAGTATTAAAATTTGTATTAAATTATGTAAATGGATAAATGGGGAGATGCATCAGAAAGCCATCAAGCTGGTACAATGAGCAATGGTGAGCAAGTGCGAAAAGTCATACCAACAGTGGAAAGGTAGAATAAAAATGCATGCAAAAATGCACAAACATACAGGATAAGTAGAAAAAGGAAGCAAAGTAAGAGTACATTAATCTTCCATAATAATTCTAGGACTGAGAATAGCCATAGGCCGACTTATGTTTTGCGCATCATTATAATCGTCTACGTGGTAGTGACAATATCGTCATCAATCAAAGATGCCCGCCCAAAGCGGAGCTTAACTTTAAGGTCGAAATCATCTGCTTCAAATTTTCCGAACCATCTCCTGCATGTTCTATCCAGAACTGCATATCCACTAAAAACTGTCACTACGCTTCTGCAACATTTCTTCCTTGTTGGAATTCGTACACAACAGTGCTGAAAATGAACTTTATTAGTAGTCATGTTTGCACAATATCGTCTCAGTTAAAAATGGTTTGAAACACTTTTATTTCAGTTAACCTAGAAGAGCGGATATTTATAAATACAGTGATAGAGAGGCAGCCATATATGTCTCACCTGAACACCTGCATGCGTGTTGAAACGTAAACAACATTATCGGAGAGAACTTTCCGGTGGACTTTATACATAGTATGTTTTATGGAACATTTGCACTGTTTTATGGAAGCAGACATTTTGAGGTAATGCGAGGAAAATTAACAGAATTTAGAGAGTTTTATCCCAGAGTAAGCTTCTCTTAATCTGGAATTCAGCATTGGAACATACGTGTATTCCGCTATGAGATAACCTGAATACTTCTGTTTCTTATTTTCAGTTTCAGAGGTATGCGTATACAGTTGGGATGCTGAGGCAGTCGATCGCAAAATCTGCAATTATTATAGATGAAAAATATTGTTATTGCAGCGTATTCTGATACGAATAATATGAAATATATTAAATGATGTTAATATGATGAGAATGGCACTAGGGAGTGACGCTCCATTAGACCTTATCAGTAATATGGTATAGGGGCAAATAAAAACAGTGAGTTGATAATCCAGAACTTACAGCATGGTGTATGATCATATAACAATTGAGAATTTATATTTCAAGAGATTTAACTTGCCCTGCTCAACGGAATGTTTTTTTTTTTATGTAACGAAGTTCTAATTGTGGCAGTGCTGTTCAATGTGCACTATAAAATCAAAAACTGAGAAGGCTTGTAAAAAGTTTCTATTGCACACTAATGTGTATTGCCCCAGGAAAAAGTATTTCTTTGAATTTCTGTAGTTATTTGAAAAGGTGAAAAATATGTTTTGAGAAGAGGGATAATGAACCTCATTTAAAGAGGAATATTTTGTTATTAAACTTAAATTTTTCATAAATCTAGCTCAAATCTATGCGCAAAACCTTAAATTACGAAGTAGAAATTATATGTGATTAATTTAGTTCGAGTTTTTCAGTAGTTTATAGAGTTTCATGTGTTTGTTATCATGCACTCTAACTAAACTCTTATATAGGACTGGGTAACAACATATCGCCAAATCTTGGAGAAAGCATTACAAACAAAGTGTGTAAAAACCTCTTTTATTAAACTCAAAATGTATAATAGAAGGCACTCCTGATGCTTACAACTCTGGCAGCATTTATGGTTATAAATCGAAACATGAATTTCAAATTTTAAACTAAGTAAAAATTAGTCAAAAGGTTATGCAGAGATATTTAACGCGAAAGTTGGCCCTTTTGTCTACACCGGCAGGAAAAGCACTATCGGCAAAAATATTTAACGCCGTAACAGGAACTAGTATAAAAATAATGATGTATTTTGGTTCTACATATTTGGCAGAAACTTCAGTTTACGATTTAATTATTTCAAAGTCAATGATACGATTTCTTTTAATTTTAAATGAATAACTTTTTCAGTCATTGTTTTTTTCTTGAAGGTGGTAAAATTGCCAAATAAAGAAAATTTCTAATGCCTCTTTATTGTTGTTTGGTTCGTTAGTAACTATGTTCCTACACATTTCTCTTCCCAGTGTGATTCATTTGAAATCTTAATGCTGTGTATTTTTCCATTTCATATTATCTCTCCGCACCTATAGATCGTAATGTCAGCCATAGAAAAAATGTAGCTCACGAATGATGAGCGGCGAAATCATCAATTTCAGAAGCAGGATAAAATTAAACTTTACATATATATATAATATATATATCTATATATCTATATATATATATATATATATATGTAGAGAGAGAAGGATATGGATTTGAATTGAAAGTCCATTTATGCCTTATCTATTTATTTACTTAATTCCCTTGAAATATCAGCTTTTTGTCCATGGGATCAACAATGATCAATGTTTTTTAAAATATTTTTCACTTCTGTTTTTAATTAATACAATTTAAATTTTACTTTGCTACTCAGGTTTACTTTCCATAGTGGGTTGTCAATTTTCTAAGGAATTAACATTAATTAAGTATTCTGTAGCAATGATCTTTACTCTTCATTTTCTAAGGGATGATCAAAATTTACGTGAATGACATTTTCTTATATCTTCTCATCTCTATGATGTGAAAGATACCTTTTTAAGAACTAGGCTTTGTTTTCGCCAGTCGCAATTGCTTCGTGAAATCTTGAGGCCTGAGCTAAATTTTAGTAGTCACTTGTTACTTCATATTTGATATTTTTGTTTGGTTTGGTTTAATTTTCCCTCAAGCTGTGAAGTTGATGTTCTGTTGTATATTTATATGTTGTACATTTATTTATATTTATTTAATATTTATTTTCGAAATGTGCAACTTCAAATTATTTGTAACTTAAATTTCTAGTCATTCAACATCCGAAGTTCTCTATGAAGGACACCCTTTTTTTGGTAATGACTATTGAGAGATATACTGGATTAAAACTATTCAAATCTTCATTTAATAGTTAAGACTGCCTAGAAAATGTAAATGACAACAGTAAAGTTATCAAAAACGATGCCAGTATTAAAATGCGTCACATGAAAAATTCAGTCTGGGTATTTCATAAGGACTATTAGTGGATTCTATAAAAATGTGGGAAGAAAATAAGGAAAGAATCATTTTATGAAAGAAAAATATTTGCAAAAACAGAATTCTGAGAGAACACTTCACAATCACACTCTTCAAGCTTTAGGCGGAGAGAATAAACCTGTTCGAAATGTCAAGAAGGACGAACAATTTAAACAAGTTAAACATAGTATCCGGATGTAGAAGCGTTATCTAGCGCGAAACTCTCAATCGTTTTTCTGCACCAAGCGAGGGAAATCGATCTATTTACTTGGTCAAGCCGCTACCTTAACAGAAAATCGAAAGAGCAATACACAGCCTCTCTCGAAAATGCAATCCCGGTCCACTTTATGCAGCTTTTCTTTTAATTAAGACAGCTAATCTTCTTTAAATTCTTTGCAAGAGGTTCTGTTTGAGATTTTGAGATTGAATGGTATTTTAAAATTAATAGCTTAATAAGCTTATTGCGGGTTTCTAAATCCAAATTCATTATTTGTTTAAGTTTTATTCTCGCTATCATCTTATCTTTCTTGCTTTAGTAATTTAATTGTCCCACAGGTCAGAAAATGATTTTCGCAATATATAATTTAGATTCGAATTAGGTATAGACAATCAACACGAAATAAAGCAATTTCTTACTTTATGGTGCCTTTTACATTTATTTGATGCTTTTAAATTTTAATAGGCTGAGATTAACATAATGTTTTCTTTACAATGGTTTATGTCAACTTGTACCTTTGAGTTGAAGGAAAATATATGTAAGAAAAATTAATTATGAGTAGCAAATGTAAACAGAAATCTTCAAAAAACAAAACTTAGAAATATTATCCTTTATTTCTGTCCCAGTGAGAATAATGTGGCATAGGAAATGAAGTCATAATATATATATATAAGAGAGAAAGGCGCACAGAAGTTCCAGCACTACGCATAAACGAAAAGAAATATTTAAGTCAGTATTTGTTATGATTTAAAGTAAGCAACACGATAAATAAATAAATAAATAAATAAAAATAAAGTATCAAAGAATGCAATTTAACTATTTAGATAAATGTTAATGAAGAAAAAAATCTGTGATACTTATTTTACAGTAACTCTGGATTTACGTATTTCATTCTTATTTCTCCATGAGTTTCCCCATGCCTAGCATAAATGGCCAGTTACCCTTAAAACGTTGTTCTTGAAGGCTTCCTAGTCTAAACTAACACTCATAAAGGCATCGTCATAGTTATTTAGCCAGGACTTATTGCATGAAAAAATTAATTAATACTTTTGTTTGTAGAGGATCTACAGTTTATTTTAGTAGAAGGTTATAAAAGAGGTTAAATTTTACAGTTATCTGTATGACTAAGCATAAATGAAATGTGAAAAAGAATTTCTGTCAACTTAAATAATAATTTATTTAGAGCATTTCATTATTTCGAAGTTTCCGATAGGTACGCTTTCGATTCTCAACTCGAGAAAAGCTTACGTTTAAGTAAAAATTCAAGTGTGGTTTAAAAAGTAATTATTAGTACCTTCCCCCATCCTAAAAGTGACAGAATATTTAAAAGCTGATTTGTTAATTTTAAAGAAGATTTTAAGTCAAGAAATGCTATAGAAATTTTTAATGTATATTTTATTCAATTTTGCTCTTTTTATTGATAAATCTAATCCTTCAGGCGTTTTAATCTACTTAGAGATTACTTTGAATATTTCAAAATGGTTCTTTGCTGTTTTTTCAATTTTATATCTAAAAACAACAAATATTGCGAACGAATAAATTACGTTCTGCGCCTTCATGAGGATTTTGATATGCATTGTTTAAGATATCCATATTTAAGAATTTTAATATCAGTTTGAACAATTAAGTGTGGCCTCGTATATGACTGTATGAATAGAATCTTGGTAAAGTTTTGGCTAAAGGGGAAGCTGACTCTATTAATGTTTATACTTTCTTCGAAGAATTCGAAACATTTCTACAAAGAAAAAAACATTTCGATGGAATAAATGCTGCATAGAATAATATTCAAAAATTATAATTTGAAAAAAAAAAAGCTAAAAAGAGGTTTTGACATATGAGCCTTTTTTTGAATAGCTTAGAGTTTTTATTATTACAAAACATTCAGAGACCACTTAATTAGTTGGTATACTTTTGTGCTATGCTGAAGATGTAATAATTTGGGCTATCAATAGCAATGTACTTGCCCTGGAGCAAACGCTAAGCCTGGCACTTGAGCATCTTAAATTATGGTTCACATAAAATGACATAATTGTGAGCAAAGGCAAGACCACAGCACGGCTATTCATTCTGTCAACAAAACAAAACAAAAAAACCATCAGATAGACCTTCAGTATGATCGCTCGCTAATATCTACAAAGCCTGCACAAATACCTGGAAATACAGCTGGACTCTAGGATGAATTGGGCTTATCACATCGATGATATAGCCACCAGGGCCACTAAGAGGACATGCATGCTGAAAAGACTCACAGGGACCAAATGGGGTGCAATGCAGGACGTTCCTGAGACCACCTCTAAGGCCACTGATGAAATACGGGTGCAAAGCCTTTTCCACAGAGCTAGAGAAACCTTAAAAAAGAAACTAGGCTTCGCTCAAAATACGTCTCTACAAATAAACTGCGGTGCTGCGAAATCCGCTCCAATCCTCAGCCAAAGCACCCCAACGCGCAGAACCATATGCAGCAAAATTACATCGAAAGTCAAGAAGAGCGTGGACGACGTGTGGAGGGCAGCTGCTGTTGGTAAAAGATAAGAAACCGATAATAAAAAGTTCCATCCCCAACAATCTGCCCCGAGACATCGCTGTGGCCATCTACAGACTGACTGCAGGCAACGACCACCTTCAGACTGACTACAGGCAACGACCACCTTCAGACTGGTTATTAGTTACAATTTAGTAAAAGGTTTACAGCTTTTAATTTACGCAATTTTACAGCTTTTAATTTACGTTTGTGTAAGAACAAAATATTTTAATTAGTTTTTAGAATTTAAATATATAATAATTCGGCTCATATGTCTGAAATGGAAATAAAATGTAAAATATTTATTAGTTGATAACTTGCCAATTAAAAATAATTACTGTACGATATATGATACTTCTATTAGCAGTTGTATTTTCCTTTTAAAATTACTAATATTAATAATCAGTCAGGAATACTGTAGATCTGCAGAAATTTTAAGCTTTTCTGTCTTTTGAAAATATGTATAAGAAATTTGAGACAATAGTGCAACCTTTAAATAAAATGTTGAGGTAAGCTTTTCACATTATCAAAAGGCAAATTATTGTCACACAACGACATTTTTTGTGTACAATATTTCTTAGAACTTTTCTAATTTTCAAATCTAGAAATTTGTTTACTATACTGCCTTTTTAACTTCTAATCTTATTATCTATAAAAATCACTAATTACGTATTAAATTTTTCCTTTTCTTGTTACATGAACTTTAATGTATGGAATTTCATTACTCGCTTATATCATAATGTACTCCATTGAGAATACAATGTTATTTGTAATTACATACTTATTCTTTTCATCTTTCAAGTATATATACTTTGATATACTTGGTAACGTCTCTGGACTATGAAATCTGCATTAGTGTTTTTTGCATTAATTCATGCACATCAAAAATCATACTTATTACAAACTGAGGCTACAGTTTTACATCCTGTCTTCATTTGGTTAGCTCATGTGACCTCATTTGGTTTGAAAACACTTTTATAGATACTGTCACGATTCTATTTTAACTCTCAGGGCAGCGAAAAAAGCTTTTAAGAAACTAAATGTTAAACGATCATTTACGAACGCAGAAAGGAAGGAAGTGTTTTTGCGATAAAATCTTCAGTGATGGAAGTTCTGATATGCTCTTTGGTGATGTAATAGAATTAGATTTGTTAGAAAAGAAACATAGATGACCGTCGCCGTCAAATATTAAAGTTACTGACTACGCTGCCAAATCAACGAAATTTAACTTAAAAAAGTTTCCGAATAATACAGGAAAGAAATATTTCGCACTCATGTATCAATATAATTCACTTAATCAAATTTATATAATAACTACCTTTCATTAGCAGTGTTTTTGAAACAATAATGCATACTTATGTATGTGTCTCTGGGAAGCTCACCCGACCAACTATATATTTTTTTCGGAGATGAAAGACACCAGGTTTAATAATTTAACTGTAATGAGCACGTCGGAAGATGAAGAGGTTGCAAGTTTGCTTCGAAACTGAATGAAACGGGTAACAGAAATTCCTTCAAAAGTAGAAACCAAGGTTATTATAGTAAACGCTTACTTTAGATTAGAAATATTTGAAGTCACTAGTTCGCTGTACGTTCCAAAGGATTATTTCATTTCTTCTATTTCTGTAAATGAGGTGAAAACATTAAAATCGAGCATTGGGAATAACCTAACCTTATCTGCGTACTGAGCTTGGTAGAATCTTCAGAAAACTAGGCTTGGCAGCGCATCTAATTTCGTATGAACTTAGTAAAGAAAAGGAATCTCAGGGCGCAATGATTGCACGTAATTAATTATAACTGCACGTAATTAATTATAACTGCACGTAATTAATAATATTAGCAAAATGTATCGGGTGATGTGCATCTTTAGGCAATTGAGCCTCAGAATAATACTGCAGTATCACAGTATCGCAGATGTGTATCTAATGCTCTGGTCTGTGGACGAAGAAATTCTGGCCTGAATTCTATTGGATTATATGGATTATGGCAAAGCGCCCTAGGGCAATTTTCTTGAGAAGGGAAAGATGCCTTTGTGGAAGAATGTACCTCGTATTCTCGTTACACAAATAGAAAGCAACAAAAGTGCTGAGGCAGCTAGCTCTTGAGATTCGAATGTAGGATGCAATATCAGGGTTCATCAATCTTATCAATCATTCGAAGCAAACCTTTCCGAATTTGTTTTGTCTCTATACAGAGTGTCCCAAAACGACCGCATAAACTCTGTACAGCTAGACTCCTCGTTGGCAGTACATAAAAACTGCCCAGGGAAGCGTTTCTGTACGATCCACAATTTACAAGAAAAATACGGAAAACAAAGTATGGCGTCACTGCCGGTGAAAGAAAAAACACTCTATTGAACATATCAACAGCAGTATATGCACAATTTAAAGCAGATGTTCAAAGTGTCCGCCGTGCATGTCGAGGCAGGCTTGAGCACGCCGTGGAATGGCTGTCATCACACTTTGCAGCATCGCGGGATACACCGAAGTACAAGCAGCATGCAGACGAGCAACTAAGTCCATTGGTGTTGTTACTACGTCTCGATACACCAATTACTTGAGATGGCCCCATAGGAAAAATTCCAACGGTTTTCCAAGATCTGGCGAACATGGCGGTCACAAAAACCGACCCCCACGTCCGATCCAGCGGCCGGGGTATTCCATATACAGGAGAAACCAACCACGTACAGGAGCACAGAAATGCGCCGGAGCCTCATCATGCTGGAACCAAAGTTCCTGTAATTGCCGCTAATGGTATGTCATCGAGGAAGTCGGTTAATCATTGAGAAACACCAAGTACGACTGTTCCGAGAGCCATTTAGGCAACAGATATGGTCCAAGCAGGCGATCTTCGAGTATGCCGGCTCACACGTTAAGAGACCAACGTTCCTGATGTTTCTGCGGCCGGATTGCATGCGGATTGACTTGGGACCACATATGGCTGTTGTGATGGTTGAATACCCCATCACGAGTGAAACATGATTCATCGGTTCACAGGATATGTGCAATGAAACCATTATCTGTGTTCTGTTGCCGCAACAGCCATTCACAGAAGGCCATGCGTTTCTGAAAGTCATCTGGTTTCAGACTTTCCACGGTTGTGTACCGAATAGGGTGTAGCCTCTCAGACCGTACAAGCCTGTGCACAGTACTTTCACTCGGAGTCATCTCACAGGCTAATGCGCGTGTGCTTACCTCGGGCGCCTCTTCTACCCGCTGCAGTATTGCATCCGCCTGTGCTACCGTCAAGTCGCTTCGCGTTCTTCTAGTATCGTGAAGATTGGCTGTTGGCAAGGCGCTTCCCGTATTTCGTAATCTATCGTCCAGCCTACTTTACAGAGGACGGGGACGCCTGATGCATACCTTAGGTTAACAGGCATATGTCCCTCGCCCCCACCCCATTGTCTGTTTTTATACAGCTCCACCCCAGCCGAGGGAGCGGACAAGACAGTACCAGTACGGTCCCTGCCGAGCCTGATGCCAACCTGGGTACAATACCCGGGTTCTAGTCCTGTGAAGAATAAGGTACAATAGTACCTGATATTTTACCCCCGTGGTTGAGACTGTCTAAGTACAGATCCTAGCCAGTACTTCCCAGGAATTCTCCTGAGTCAACCCCCGGGGGGGAGGGGGGATCGTCCAGCCTACGGATGACGTTGACATCGGGAGGATGGCGGGACGGATATCGACGGGCATACTCCCTAGCAGTTCGTAAGTCATTTCCATTACATCGGCCGTACATCAAGTACATGTCGCAGTAGTCACGAACGGAATACATGGCCACCATACGAAGACTATCGGTAGCTGCAAGATGCAGCCTTTTAAATGCCAGTTCAACGGCGGCTTAACGTCATTCCACGGCGCGCGCGCATGCATGACGCGATATGCGCGGCGAACGTTTTAAACATTATCGTCTGGAAAGATATGCCAATAGTGTTGTTGATATGTCCAATAAAGTGTTTATACTTGCACCTGCAGTGACGTCATACTTTGTTTTTCGTATTTTTCTCGTAAACTATGGATCGTACAGGAACGCTTCTTTGGGCAATTTTTATGTTCTCCCAACGAGAAATCTAGCTGTGCAGAGTTTATGCGGTCGTTTAAGGACACCCTGTATATAATCAAAGACAGAAAGAATTTTAGCTAAAGAAAATTTTTCTTTTGATTTCGGTTTCCTGTGATTTCATGCACTGTAATTCAGAGAAATTTGTAAGACTTTTCTATCTAAATTCATTACAGGTAACTAAATGTTTGGATATGTTGTAATGGTATAAAACCTTAGCCTCATGAGATTCTTTCATTAGACATATGAGTTAGACGTATTCTTTAAAAATACAATGCAAATTGAAAGTTAAATTTAAATTTTCAAAATGAGGAATCCAAAAATATATATCATTTTCTGCATTTTCATAAATTATTATAGAAAATATTTATTTTTAAAAATGCTTCATTTCTGTTCTTTTCATTCGATAAACTGTTTGGTTATTATACAGGGTTGTTACAAGGTATATCAAATATCAATAAATTAAAAAAGATTTCTTGATGAAATCCGAAGAAATCTTCGTGAGATGAAATAAACGTTTTCAAGCATTCTGAGCTGTAATATATACAATTAAGTCTCGTCACATAACTCAGCAGACAAAATGGCCGTATCTGCAGTGAAAAATGGGTTTTATATTTTAGAGTTCAACAAAACATAATCTGGTACCATGTTTCAAAAGAAACTCCGATCAAGTTTCATGACATCAACTTGAAGCAGAAATTTATTTACAATAGGTTCAAAAAATTTAAAATTATGGATTGGTTATTAAAATAGTTAAAAATTGGTTATTAAAAATCCTGGCCGACTTCTCAATTTGTGCAGACTAAGCTGAATACCTGTTTGTGGCGTCTTCCAAGAAATTCAGTAGAAATCACTAATGCGGAACTAATAATTCAACTTCGGACTCCACAGGTATGAAAAACTTTACGAAAGCAGAAGACACTTCTCCAAATATCACGTTTTCGTTAAACCCAACTTAAGGCTTAGATAGAATACTGGAGAAACTGAAATGCTGCACCATTTACAGTTCGCACTGAATGAAATTTAAGCATTTTCACAAAATTTTCGAGCTATTGCTGTGGAACTCGAAGTTCTGTGTTAATTTTTTATATAATTTAAAGTATCTTCAGTTACAAATTTGGTAAATCTACCTAATAAGCAGCTTATTTTAGAATTTTTGCCCCTAAAAATATTATGTAACAGCTTATTATCGTAAGTTCAAGCACAATGAAACTTTAAGTATATGGAACTGTGCTTCAGAATATGCATGATACTCAAATGGAAAACAGATAAATTGTGTTTATCAGATGTGTCATCAAAGGTGCAGAAGAAAATGTTACATATTATGCAAGCTTGTTGCACTGAAAAACTAAAGCCAAAAGTCTGCAAATAACTCTTACCACTTCATGAAATTGATAATATAAACAAGCGATTCCAATGCTTTTCATTCATCGACGCGTTTCTAAAGGTATGGTTTCTTTTTCATCGATCCCCTTACGTTTTTCTCAATTACATACAGTACACAACATAATCATAATACCAATACTTCCATATAAATAACTTAATAATTAGATTAAGAATATGAACAGGCGAAATGGTTTACTAGATTTAAACTCAGTTATTTTTGTACTATTATTTTTATTTTACAAATATAAAATCGTTTTCAGAAACAAAGTCACTGATTCTAATTGCATAAAAGTCCAATTTTAATTAATATTTTAGAAACAAAATCATAGATTCTAATTTAACGAAAGTTCAATTTTAATTAATATTTAAGAAATAATATCACGGATTCTAATTGCATAAAAGTTCAATTTTAATTAATTTGATGGCTGCGCTAGATGTATTGATGCAATGGCTTGATAGTTGGCATAAGTTTACTTAATTTATTTTTTCAATCTCCTTCAAAAATATTCAGCCTCTTTCTTGTTTTCTTTTTCAGTGTTGCGAACTTCATGTTCTTTTGTGTGTGTTTTCTTATGTTTTACTTTTATATATTGCATATTAATTTATATATTTAACAAAATATTATTGACTTTTAAAAATCGGTTAAATGGTTAAGTGTATTCTCCCCCTTATTTCTCTATTATTAATAAATATTTCCCGTAATTAATGGGATCTTGATTATGCCAATACATTACCCGTGCATATTCGACTCCCAATTGATCACTTGATCGTCACTGACCCCTTTAAAAATTTCATCGAACCCAAGGTGGTCTATACCGATCCCGTTGGAAATCCATAATATTAACAAGTAAAAATAAAAAAATTGATAAAAATTCAATTATCGTTTGATCGGATACACATAGATCATTAAAAAATAAAATTCTAATTTCATGTTCCTTTATTGAACAGAAATATTTTTTTTTGTTGTTTGAACCATCACTGAGAACATTTATGTAAGTTTTTTTCGATGCCTAATGGTTCATTAACCGGATACATAGGCGAGATTATTATAGTTCCAGTTTAAAGGAAAAATTTGTAGTTTGACTTTTGGAAACAGTTACGTTTACAATCCAATATCTTCCTTTGCTAAGTAGTATAAAATCTGTTAGAAATGGAGTTAAAATAAGCTAAAATGTTTGAATTTGTTTTTACGTTTTTGTGCTACTAAATATCCAGAATAATGAAACTAGTAGGGAATCCAAATAACAAAAGCTTCGATGGCATTTAAGGTACCCATAATATAATGGACTTTGATGGAGCGAAAAAGTTTTGTTTCTTCAAGTAAAAAATATTCTGGCATTCCTCTAAGAATGCTTTTCCTTTACAGCGAATCCACGTTTTTTACCACAAATTCGAATCATTCTTTTCGATTTAAGATACTGAAAGAGAGGGACGGTAGAACTCTTATTCATTTTTAATGCCAGTCCAACGAAAAATAAATGCTTTTTTCAGTAAAAATATGCGTCGGAGTTAGGCAACATTTCAAGACTGTCACTCTGCACCATCTTCTGTTTCTTTGTCTGCAAACAAAGAGGTCCACTGTACTACATTTGGATAACTCCCAATCTCAATAATCTAGCACTTGTTTTCTTTTACTCTTTGTAACAGTGATTCCAGACAAGATTCATAGTGTGATTATTTATACATTCTTTTAAACGGAATGCGAAACATAAGAAGTATCTGTTTTTGTTTTAGAAAGAAATCTTATTTGATTTAGACTGAGATAACTTCATAAAAATATCATCTCCTTCAAATTATTTTACACACACTTTCTTTGTACTAGTAATGAGACACGTACAGAAACTTAAAATAAGGTATATTTTTATATGGGAAGTAGAAGAATTCCTGTAAACTTGATAAGATATGAATATCCGTACGGGTTTTAAAGCTATTATAAGTAATATGCTGGAAAAAAATTATATCTATATATCAGAAAGAAAAATCGCGTATCTGCAGCTTCATACTTCTGTTTCATGCGTTTTGGATTTTTTATTTTATATCAAATTTGAGAAATTCTTTTTACTTCTTTGGTATTTGTAAATATTCCCAAGTAGCACATGACGTAGCAAAGACGTTGCAAATTGGTTCGAGAGGTTGCAAAGTGGTCGTAGTTACTTTTACGACGTCTTTACAACGCAGAGGAGACGCAAAATATTTGCCGTTGCATCTTGGTAATTTGTCGACGTTGCTGAAACGTCGTGATTAGACCGCTTTTAGACGTGATAATTTTAGCATTTTTCATAGTCCATCAGCGTTACTTTTAGAATGAAAAAGGATTAAATCTGCCGTTTCAAGAATCTGAAGTCCTCATAAGCTTTATTTTGCAGTGTTTCATTACTTTATTTCGTTTAAATATATTAATTTAAGATAGATTCATCTAATGAAATATAAATTTAATATAAATACTTCTGTATTGTTAAATTTAATTAGTACTAAAGATACGTGCTAAATTATCACTTAAAATTTTGTTAAAATAATTAATACTTAAAATATTTTTTATAAATATTACAGCAAAATGTTTAAAAAAGAAAATAATCTATAAAGCTATTAATTTATGCATTTTATATATTTAAAAAAAATCATATTTCCGAAATCAATGCAAATCTAATTCTTTGCAAATGACCATGTTAGCAATTATTTCACTACTGAAATTTGACTTTATTTATTATTTTTGAAGTAGGTACGAATTTATTTGAATTATTGTGCTGAAATAATATGAAACATTTTACTGCATACAGTGCAAAAAGTTCCAAGTTTTACTTTGTTAAATTTATCATTTGAAAAACAGAGTTCTTCTCAATTAATTCAACTAAAAATTAAATAATTGAAATGTAACTTGCTGCACGGAAATTACATTACCATTATTGAAATCATTATAAAGCACAATCCTAAAGTTCATTAAATGTAGGTACTTTCACTCTACAACTATTTCATTGAGAAGTTCATTCCTGGGTATGAACTTGGTACAATATTCCTTTTATTTCAAAGTGAACCTTATTTCCTGCCATATTAGTGAGCATTTCGTATAAAATAAAATATATCTCAGCTTATAAATAATACATCCTTCATATTCCTTTAACCAACTGAAGAGACACTTGAGTACGTAAAACAGACTGGGAGACAAAGTAGAGAGACGTGTTTATAGGAACTGTCATTAATAGGCACAGTTACAGATAAATTAAACAACAGCAATAGATATGTGTTAATCTTAAACAATTTTTATTCTCCTACTGGCGCTTGCATTTAGCAAAATTATGATGAGTTATGTTTGCTAACTGTAACTGGGCATTATTCATAAAACCAGCGCGATATTTTGTAAGATGAGGTATATTGCTCTTGTGTGTTGTACCGTTTGCAACTAAGAAAATTATCTTTTAAAATAGTTTTATGTTGTTCTAATAAATTACGTTGTTTTCTTTACTCCATAAGCTTTGCGCTGATTGTGATTGAGTGATTAATGTTGGAAGCGAAATGCCATTAATGAACTTCAAACGGCTGTAAAATAGTCTTTTTTCCTGAAGTTATAATATTAGATGTTATAATAATTTTTTAATATAGATTAAGAAGAACAATTACTTGGGTCGAATTAATTAGATAAAAAGAAAACTAAATTCAAAATGTTCTTGATCTAAGCAATGGTATTGGTAAATTATATGTATTTAAAGTTCTACAATTAATTTATCAAAATGTAAACTAAACTAAAATGTTTTCACCATAACTATTAGTTCTTGAATTTATATTAATGAGCAAGTAAAATTAAAATCTCAAAATATTAAACTAATACTGTCATGAACATTTCAGGTGACTGAAATTAAAATAGGAAACATTCTTATTTTAATTTTCTGAAACTTAAATATTTCATAATGAAATGCTCTACTAAACAATTTGTCGTCAAAAGTTTCATTGATAAATTTTATTTTTAAAAATATTCCTCTAACTTTAAGATGGAGTTTGTGCATTTACGCAACTGCTTTGATCAATATAAATAAATTTTTATATTGGATAAACTTAACGTTTTAGTTGTGAATAATTGAGCATGTAGTGTTACATCGTTAAGGGTTTACAGTTACATACTCTTCGATTAATATTACACTTTTCAAATGGAACGTTTTCAGTTAGAATTTATGCATTTAATGGATTGCTGCGATAAAACAAACACTAACATTTTATGGTTATAATTAACCATTTTATGCTACATTGTTAAAACGTTTTATTACTGCATGTATTTTGATTGATATCGTTATTTTTGAAATTAAAAGAAAAGAGTTTACTTATATTCGTAATATGTGGTAAAGAAGCTTTTATAGTAATCATTTAATTCCTTTGAAATGATATGGATATTCTGCAAAGCTATCTCTGAGATTTAACAGAAAAGAATATGATTATGTTGTTATAATCTGAAGCGCTTTTTTTACCCACATATATAGCTTTACTTATGTCTCATTGAGTTTTATTTACTTAAAACCTACAATTATTGTTATATATTTATAATAACCGCTGTTTTCATAATTGCTCTCACTTACATACTAAAGTATTAAAAGAAAGGATGAAATCTTAAATAATCGTAACTTCGAATTTAAGTTATTTAAAAAAATATAGTTTAAAGTACTGAAATTAATTAAGGCTACTTAACGAATAATATATAATTAGAAGTAACGATGAAATAAAATTCGGAAATAAATAGTGTTACATGCTATATACGTTTCCCATTCTGTCGCTTTATGATAGATTATTTAATGATATTTTCTTAGGCATCTTCCAGGTAACTTAGTATTGCATATCAATCAGCGGAGTAAAGATGACGCTTCCCTTGACCATTGACCTTTAAGCAGACAAATGAGCAAAATCCGAAATCATTGGTATTTCGTCCTCAATTTAAATTTTGGTGTTAATCGTTTACGGCTGTGTATATTTTTTTCATGGTTTATCTCTGTATAATATTCGCTTAGAAAGTTCTCTAGTAAAAAACTCTCACTAAGCTGATATTTCTGCATAATAACCTTATTTCATATTTTTAATTTAATCATAATTTTCAGTTTCTTTATTTGATTCAAAACTAGCTTTACAATCTAAAGGTAATTTGACTCTAATTCACTTTCGAAATTATTCGGAGAGCTTTCTGTACGCTTCACACCCAAAGTATATTTTTATCAGTATTATTTCAAATAACTTTATACTTCCTTTAATTTTCATGGAACACAATGTTTAAATACGTTATAAAAATATCTGAATGAAACCTCAAAATTTAAATCTAAAATTTTTAGAAATATACCTTTTTCTAATCATTACCATACTTTACACATATGGATAACTAAATAACATAATCTTGAAAAGCATGCGTGCAAGTATTTCATCGAAAATTCGATCAAATTCAGGAGCTTTCCTCGTGAGTTTTTAAATGAAATTTTTTTCAAAATACTTTAAGAGGTATGGGAAATATTTCAAAACATAGATAGTCCATTTCATCTAAAGTTATTTTTGCATTTTGTCCCTTAGTGTAACAAAATATTTCAGAAAATGATTAGTTAAAGGAATTACTCTATTGTAGACTGCTACATTGTTAGCCCATAAAAACCTCATAATAATTGCCCTGTTGTCATGTATTGGATATTTAAATATTTAGATGAATTTAAAAAAAGGATTATATATACATATATATGTATTTTATTTGCAGATGATTAATAATAATATGATAACTGATAGACAAAAGCGTAGTCTAGTTTTAGCATTAGCTGACAAGCATTGTGAATGAGCCATTAATAATTTAAACGTGAAAGCTCGAAAGAAATACATTATAATCTTTAGATTCTGAATCATCGATTGAAAATATAATATCTTAGAACAGCAAAGTTAGCCGAGTATAGCTATATCATAATATTATACAGTTAATCACACCTTAACAAGATATAAGTGTTGTGGGGTTTTACTTATTTAATTCTAGAGTTCTAACTTCGAACCCCACGAACACTAACAAGCGAATAGTCGCTTAAGTGTGTGAATCAACACGTAAGTCTTAAGAAGGGTTCAATACCCTTTATTTTTCAGAATAATTACAATCAGCTCCTACTTGGAACTTTACACAAAGCCTCCACTCGGGCTTGATTTTAAAAATCTATGAAATTAAAGTAAACTATCTTAACTAAAGTGTCTGAAAGCTATAGCCGAAGCTATCAGCAATCTAAATAGTTGGCCCCTAAATATTAATTTAATCGGCGAAGCCAAGCAAGGGCCTAAGGTATGGCCGAGCGTAGTAACTAAGAGAGAACGTAGCCAAAGGCAAACACGCGCTAATTAGGAAATCAGACTCTCTCTCTAGAAGTCGGTGAAGTATCGACTTAAATAGTACTCTTACTCATTCGCATTTACTGCGTTTCTGAAATTACCTTCTGGCAGGAAATTGTAAGCTGAAATTAGAATAAGATAGGAAAGATATAAAACTTAAAATAACTGTTAATAAACTTAGAATAAACCTTACAGTGTTTTTAAAAGCAACAAATTTTACAACAATAATTTTTCATCATCTATACAGTTTACTACATTCGTTTTTAGACTTAACATATTAAAAATGAAAACAATTGCATAGTGATCTTTAAAATCCGAAAGGTGCCATAAAAACGTCAAAGCATGAGATAATTGTGTAAATCATGAACTATGTGCAAGATTTTCAACTCATAGATCTCGTGACTTTGAGATTCTTTATTTAAATCTTCTAGTTTAACGGTACACGAGTGGAATTTTCGATAGCCAATATATCTCTACGCCCGCATTGATTGTATGCTATTCTCTTGCAAAATCTAAAATTCTCAACTTTTGATAGTTTCGAGACATGGGTCGTTGGAACTGATAACTAAATGAAACAAGAAGAGAAACATGCCACTGTAAAATCTAAAATTAAACAACAGATAATCCATTTTAGTGTAGATTTTGAATAAAACTCAATAATTCATTTTATTCAAAAAGTACGCCAAAGTACGGCTGATGATTTTCCTAACTTTAAAAAATAACTCTATGTATAGGAAAAAATTCTTTTATATTTGCATGATTGTTTCTAGTGCTGTCTGAATGAATTTAAAGAAAATACAATTTTTCTTTGTAAAAAGTTAGAAAAAAATTTTTTTGTGTGTAATTTTGCGTTTCCTCCTGCGTTTGTAACACTTATATTAGGCTATAAACTGATATTTTTTAAATTGGATTCTGTTCACTCCCTTCAGATTTCAAAATAAACGGGAACTCTCTCCAGAACTGCGTACAACATATTTAACATACAGAAACGAGGGTTTCTGGGTTAGTGCATATAGAGTCAGTGACTAAATATCCAGAACCTTCCAGTGTAGCTCAGCAAAGATTAATGGGATAGCACGATTCAAGCGATCTGTAATATCACTTCGTGCTGGCAATTTACAGGTGGAAGCTCTCCAAGTAACTGAATGGTAAGTGTTTGATTATAATTTAGTGACACTAGGTAAGTGGAAACAGGAAACACTAGCCCGTTTACATTTAGGCGTTTAGGTAATATATTTACAGATTAATACTAAAGATTAATTAAAAGATTACCTGTAATATATTTACAGATTAGAAGTTACACTTGAAACGTTCTAAAATAAAATCTCCTTGAGTATTCATGAATATTTTAGTATGCCTATGCCTATTTGTATTTTTGTTTACAGATGGAAGTACTTTTGAAAAGAATCAAATTTAAGAAATTCTGACACAAAACTGTGTCTTTCATTTTTCTGATTCGATTTTGACCACTCTGGCATTCTATGCATTGATCTTATAATTTTATTTGAATTGGATTTAAGAAGAGCACACGACGGTTGTCTGTATATATGGACTGCTGTCTGTAAATACCATCTCAGTTTTTGTCAGTAACACTCTAATAAATGAAATCCGTAAGTCACTTACTCTCTGTATACCATTGTATGGACCCCGGGCATAACGGCGTTTGCAGTTAACATTAGATGATTACTATATCGTCCATTGCGGCGCTTTTAGTTTTTATGTAGCTTCTTTGTTTTTAATTGAAAGATGGTTAGATTTCAGTTACCTTCTTCTCCAAAAGCATGGAAATGTTTTAAATATGTTCATATACTAACGAAACACTCGTCTAAAGAATAGATGAAAATACAGTTTAACTGCAATTTTTAGGTACCATATGGAAAAGGGCATTAGTTATCAGAAATAATGTTTAAAATATCGTACATATGTTGTTCAATGTAAGCATAAAACTAGGATTTATGTACAAAATGTGATGCTATATACTGACTTCATCGGACGAGTCATTCTAGTCCACATTTATTGACGTTTTGTATCTTCCTTAAAAATTGTAAAAGTGATGTTTAGCTAATTTAGTACGATATATATATTACTACTGTCAAGAAAACTAAACTTTAAATTGAATAATATATATAGGGATTTTGTTTATTAGCAACTCATTACCAAATCACCAAAGGTCCGCTAAGACGAACGAAATCAAGCTATTTTATAAAATATTATGACCGATAGCTTATTGTGCTATCAAACAGACAGAAACTGCGTCACTTGATTATAATAAGCACTTGAGGGTTAGCTGCTTAAAGAGGCAGATGACGATGTGCATCGACTTAGGTGATACTGACTCGTGTTCAGACTACTCATGAAATACCATAAAACCGGTGTCTTCCTCGGGATTTTGTCACACGTCAAGCTAGCAGTGATCAGTGCTCTTATTCATGCAGCCGCTGGTGGATATACGACCCTGGGGAAAGATTACTTACTATCTTTGCTATTCTTTCTAAATTAGAAAATCATAATTTTCACTTAAGAATACACCGAGACTACTGAATTAATTATTTGTGCAGCATTATCATCTTAACTCGTTCATGACACAAGCGAATATCTTAAAATTCTCATTTACTAATGTTTATTTAAAAATATTAACTTATTTTTAAAATCTGCAGGCTGGGGTTTGGATTGCGAATGTTATAGTGATACTCACAACTAGTACTGAGTTCCTTTTGGCTGCTGCACTTGGTGATATATTTATTTATTAAGAATTGCAATTGTATTGGGATTTGAAAGATAAGGGTCAATTCCTGGTCACCGAAGTCTCAAGTCTTCGGAACATTCGAAATTTCAGAGAGTAGGTATATCAGTCATGTTCTTGAGTTTGTGTGAGGTAACTCGACTTGTTGTGGAGTTAAATATATAATTGGAAGCAAAGTAACACACCAGTAGTGTTTTGAGTAACTAACTACTAAATTTACAGATTTCGTACACAGATAAAGTACTTTATTTGGACAAAGCATGTACAACTTCCACTTTCTGCAGTTACAAAAGGCATGTTCATTTGTGCATAAGAATAACTACACGTTAAATGCACAATATGAGCTTGCTGTAAATATATCCTAGGCTTCAAAATAATTAGAAATGCATATTATTTGATACTATATTAGTTAGAAAAAGGGTTACTGAAAGCTTTCAGTTAACAAAGGTTGAATATCACGCGAATGCAATTTCATAGCACAAAAGCATTAGGCATGAAATGTAAAGAAATGCAAGGCACAAATGACAACATTTATGATCTTTTGAAGGACTGCGGGCTTTTATAAACTAAAGAGAAGTGGACTTTGTCAATGTTATTGTAACTGATACCAGACATATTCTAACATTAGAAATTTAATTATTATTATTTTGATTTTAGACTTGAGAGATGCAATAATGCGTTGTGAATTACGATAAACCGTTTAGAGATAGATTAATTTTGCAAATATTAACCCTTATGATTTCTGTGAAATAGACTGCATTACGAATACCGTAATAACCAGATAAAATAAGTTAAATTTGAAAGTTTTAAATTACGCATTGTAGAACATAATCAGACCCAAAACGAGATGATTTGTATATGCTAAAATCTTATAAGGTATTTCTCCCGCCTTCTTCCCATGCCTTCGTGGTGTAGTGGTCTGCAAGCTCGACGCATCACCGAGAGGTCTATGGTTCGATTCCCGGCGAAGGCTTTGTTCATTTTTCATATCTCCTGCTTCTAAAGTAACCTAATGTCTTTACAAGCTTATTTATTTTGACAATGCTACTATCGTAGAATCTCGATAAAGCGAAAACACAATAACCCACAGAATGTTCTGACAGAACTGAAAGTAAGCATGATACATATAAGTGCCAAATACATTGAATTAAAAATGTTTCAACATTTTAGTTAATTAGCAGTTCATGATTAAAGCAGACATCTTACTACTCCAGATAAAGAAGTATCGAAATTGAACAATAAAAGCAGCCAATAAGATCTCGGAAGAAAGGGAGAAGGTTGCTTTGCTTCATCGTCGCTTTGTTTTTAATGTTTGCTTTAAAAATCAGCCTGATAAAAAATATTCTGTCTAATTGTTAATAGTATCGTCATCTTTTCAGAAACACTAAAAATGAAAAGTTAATGCAAAGGAGCTCACAGACGACAATAAATTGCTCCGACTCCGAAGCTTATCCAAAAACTCTGCTGTAAGATTTTACAGATCTGAATTATTATTATTATATATAGGCGAAGCAAAGGGTTTTAACTTTCCTCTTCTTATTATTACATAGTTAACGAATATCTGTTTCGTTAAAATTGTTTAATGCCAGATGGAACGTAAGATCGACTTATGCTTTGAAACCCTCAAGCGACATAGATAGTTATGCAGGCTGTTCCTAAGAGATTGCGAGCTTTCTTGATTCTGGTTCAAATTTAAGAAATGAATCAAATGAGGTAAGCTTGTAGAGACATTAGGTTTATTTCGAAGCAGGAGGTCATGAAAAATGTGCAACGCCTTCGCCGGGAATCGAACCGCGGACCTCTGAAATACCGCCTCAGTGTGCTGACCATTATACCACGAAGGCACGCTAAGAATGTAGAGATATACCTTATATACTCCCCTTTTTAAAGGGCGACTAGGGTTTTAAGGGACCTGGTCGCCAGATCCTGGGTGTGGAGAGTCATCATCCACAACCATTTTAGTTCGAGCGCCACTGTAAAGACATTAGGTTTATTTCGAAGCAGGAGTCATGAAAAATGTGCAACGCCTTCGCCGGGAATCGAACCGCGGACCTCTGAAATACCGCCTCAGTGTGCTGACCATTACACCACGAAGGCACGCTAAGAATGTGGAGATATACCTTATAAGCTTTCAAACTACGCACATTTTTGTCATGATTTCGTTTCCATAATGGGAAGATCTAAATCTTTTGTACAGGCATGTACGAAAAAAACTCTATTCATGAAGACTTTCCTTATATTAGGAAACATCCGTTAGGTAAAGGCAAAGAAAAGTTGCATAATCTGCAAAATTAGCCTAAGAGTTGTCAAATCTCTACACTTTAAACCACGATTTATCTAAAAAAAGAGCGTGAACTAATAGTTATATATAAACTGATTTGCGCTAAGTACAGAATAACCTTTCCTCACAATAACCGCCCGGAGAAGGTAGCTGAACATTGACATTTCATCCCTGATCGAGTCCCAGTGAATGACCTCGCTGCATGGACATTTTCGTGATTTTTCCCCTGTGTAAATGCGATCTGCCCTTAAAAATTTCACCATAAAAGCATCTTTCCTCTAAGGCAAATAACCCTTTTGTTATTTGCTTATTAAACAAATAAGCATTAAAGATAAAATTTCTGATTTAGCATTCACACAAATTGCTATTTAAAATTCTATGTTACACTTTCTACACTGAAACACTGACTTAAAAAGTGTCTTTAGTAAATCTGCATTAAAAAACTTGTAGCTTTTAAATTGTGACTTTTTAACAATATTTATATTAGCTACATTAAAATTTTATTTTATGATATCTAAGGTAATTTGGATACGTGAGGAAGAAACATTTCCTGTCCAGAAACTTCTGGTAAAGGTAACAATTTTTTTCTCAATGCCACTTTATTTCTTATGTGGGCACACAACTTATTAGAGTTTCAGGAATTTCACTAAACTCTATCACGTGATCGCGCTCACCAGCGGCCGAGCGGTAAAGACGCTGAACACTGGTAGTTCGGTCCGAGGTTCGAATCCCGCGAACGGGCTGGCTGCATGGGCGTTTTCGTGGTTTTCCCCATGTGTAACGTGTATACGAGCCAGTTTGCCTTAGAAAGTCCTCCACGAAGGCATTCCTCCCTTTAGGCAGATAGCCCTCGTGTGCTTTGCCATAATTGAATAACCTATCACGTGATCAGGTATGTCATATTTTGAAAGACACTTATTTGAATCATTCATAGACGAGAACCGTAAGTCTTCGATCAAGTGTACAAGAAATATTTAATTGCGTTATCTCTCTGAAACACACTGTATAAATAATGAAATTTTAATAGAATGTAGAAATTTGAAAATAATCCAAGTTTATAAACTTGTGTTATGAAAAATATTTATCTTGTAAAATAAAACTATAATTCTTGAGTAATTAAGTATATTTCTTCTTCTCCAAAATAAAGAAATTGTCTTAAATAAGCTTATTAATGATATGATTAAGAAAGCTTTCTGAAATCTTAAGCGAATGAAAAGTAGCTATTTCCAAATGTATCGTTTATACAGTTTTCAATAAAACAGAAGCTTTGATTATAAAGAAATTGCATCCCTTTGTGTCTTTAAGAAATTCGAAATACTTTCATCGAGCCAAAGAAAAACAATGTCTCTTAGAAATTGTTAATAGCTTTGATCTGTTTGAAGTAGCTTATTTTAAAACTTCGTCCCTTTTTTCCTACGTAGAATGGATTAAAAGAAACGTGTTTTTCTCTTCTGATTTCTAATAGTTTTCTAAATTACCTTCAAAGGAGGATTTAAATAATTAATTTGAAATAAAGTGTGTGCTTCTTCTTGCATGGGGAAGATACGTACATACATAGAAAAGAATTTATAAGATATTACATTTGTTTTATACAAACTAAATATTTTGGAAAGGAAATGAAAGGTAATTCATTTCGAAATTCATTGTAAATGACAAAAGATGTACTACTTTGCAAAATCTCTAATTATTTTTAAGCGCAATAAATTCGACTTATAGATTTCTTTGTAGCTTAGTGACACAGAAACTATAAAAAATTTATTGCAAGGAACGGAATAAAATTCCAACACAAAGAGTATTTCAATTTTTAATATTCCATTTATTTTGATTCTATGGTAAATCAAAGAAAAGAATTCACTGAAATGGGCTCCCAAGAGAGTTTCAAAGATCACGAGACTTCAATGCTTGTATTATAACTCTCGCTTGAAGTGAAATAGTTGCGGACCGATTGGTATTTCCTTTTTAGTTGTAAAAGGAATTCAATCTAGAAAGTGGTAAAATAAATTAAGATTGTAGTTTTGTAGTATTCTTTCGCTTCGAAAGTTTCCGGCTCTTCATAAATCCAGGTTTATCCGAATGTATGGAGTCATGGCCAAAAGTACTACTCCAGTTAAACTAGCTAACAATTATATGTCTGCTTAGTAATCCTGTGCTTAAGATAGATATAGATGTATGTAAATATATAAACAGAGTATTAAAAAAATGTGCTTGAAAATCTTTACTTCCTTAACCATAGATCCCATATATATATTCCTTAACTATTGGTCCTAGATATATACTATATACTATTATTCACAATAAATTATAATAAGAAAACTTTCTTTATACTCCAAGGAACAGAAATTCAATTTACAATCATCACAGAAAAGGTAATATTTAGAATTTTAAAAAGAATTTTTAAATTCTTTTTAAAATTCTGCTATTATTAATTATTTTTAAATAGCTAAATTATCTAATTATTTTTAAAATAGCTAAATTATCTAATTATTTTTAAAAGAGCTAAATTATCAATGGAAGAGATGACATAAAATTTTTGTGATTAAGCAAATGAAACTGCTTACAAAGAGCGTAGTTAAACTGTGAAAAGCAAAAGATAGGATTAACTTACAGAAAAATAAAACGGTCAGTTCCAACTACTGTTAATGAATTTCTGAAAATTGTTTATGGAATACTAAATGGATCCTGATGTACCAGTATGTTCGAAATAAAATATTTTCGTCCGGATAAAATATGAGTTTTTAAAATATTACCTTGGATCTATGCCATTTGCCAAAATAGGGGACGGATTGTGTCTCCCAAAGAGACTACAGTGATGACTGTAGTCTCTTTATGTGGAACAGAATGTGACTGCAGTGCTTTCCACGATCTTCACAAATTAAACTTCTTAAAAATGTTTAAATGAATTTATAGAAAATGAAATCATCAGGAAAATAAAACATGTAAAAAGCACCTAAGGGTGTAACTACAGCATAGCACCATGTCAGCAGAGTGAAATAATTACGGAAATGCTAAGGAATAAAACTGCGTTAAAAATCATTCATAAGCAGTTAAAAATTAAGCTTGCAAGGATTACATTAATTTTCTATTAGTTATGTTTAGTTTTGAAACCCTTTCTTTCAAATTCTAGTTTTCCACCTATAACTCCCTACCAGAACGAGATTTCAGTATTGCGTTTTATGTAAATGAAGTAGAACCAGTATTTAATGGAAAGTTTAGTTATTTCCGGAGAAAAGCTCAGAAGTGCTCAGTAGAGCATGTTCTGCCTTCGGGCCACGTCGTCGTTTGAAGCCTATCTTATTACGTACGTCCGTAATCTTATGTTCGTGTTACTATTAGCCGGTGAGGTTTAATTACGGGTCAGCTCGGTTAGTTATCTTTGTATCTGAAGTTTAGCTAGTTAGAATTAGTTTAGTTTCTATTTTCTGTCTTAAGCCCAGGTGGAGGCTTTCCTGCAAGCCCGAGAAGAGGCCGTCTGTGAGTGTTTCTTTGAGTGACAAAAGGGTACTTTGACCCTTCTTTGGAATTATATTTTGAAGACCAGCGAATAGTCGCTAGACAATTCCATAAAAGTTCTAGTAGCCAAGGATACGTAAATTAAGTAGAATTTATAAGCTTGATTTTGAACTCTCGGTCAGCCGCTGAACTTTTCAAATTCTTCTGGTGTTCAGGTTTCCACGACAAACTTTTCCTTTCAGTTGTAACGTAGGTGATGTAAAAATTTAACTTAGAGCAGATCGACTGTATAGCTTCTTCCAAGAGCAGCGCGTCTAAGCGATAGCTGAAAACCCAAAAAATTTAAAATCAGGCTAACTTTCGTTAGCCTCCATTGTAGGTCATATGCATTATTCAGAATTAGTTACTTCTTGTATTTCATAATTTATAGATTAAAATCATGTCTGAGGAATAGAAAAAAACTAGCTTATTATTTACGTATACAACTTTAACGATCAATGTCTGATTTTCATTTATTTTTAAGTCAACCAAAATGGTGCATGTATGTTGTAGGGTATTTGTTTACAGAAACTGTTTATTTCTTTAGAGAGACTTACAGACATGGTATTTGCTGTCAAGGTTAAGTTTTCATGGACATAACGGAATATGTTTATCTCTGTGTCACAGACAGCGAATTTGTTGATGTCACTTACAATAAATTTAACTCAACGGAACGAGGGTCGAAACTACTTGTAAAATGGACGATGCTAAAAGAAATAGATAGCAGAGAAGATGGGTGAAATTCGCTGGCAGGCTTTCAAGACGTTTGTCACAGTTTTTTAACTTGTTTTTAGAAACCGGAGCATGCTCAGTGAGGTCCACACCTCAGAGACATGGCTGCGAAAGAAGGACTTTTCTCTCATCGGTACAAATACCATATCACGGAATATAGGATACATCGGCGTAAAAGTTTGCCCGCCACTTCGCACCGGTGAGTGTGATGTTCTTTAGACAACGCATCGTCTTTGTCTAGAGCGCTTCCTCTTTGCAATACAAAATGAGTTGAAATTTATGAGTTCTTAAATATTAGGTAAGCTACTTGGCCCAAGAGCTATGGTACGGAGGACAAAGGTAGAAAGTAATTTCTATCTGATAGATTGTCTTGAATTTTGTTTCTTTATCTTGGCATGCTATCAACATTTCAATGCCAGTAAGAATGCATAGCGGATTCAATTTAAATATTATTTATATATGTCTTTCAAAGCAAATACGGAGTTTCTTTTAATAGAAAAATGTATCTGCTGCAGAAATTCCGAAACAGTTCTGTTTGATACCGTAGAAATTATTGAAGACCAGATTAAGTACTTCAGAAAAAGAAAATTATAAATATATTTTCAAGCAAGAATAAAATGCTAATATGTATGAAACTTAAAAATTTTAAATAGTTTTAGATAGATAATAGAAACGTTTGATGTTTCATTTAAAGACTTTCTTTGATATAAATCTTTTTAAAATAGAATTAAGAACTTAATTATCAACACGATGATGATCAACGCACTTGAAAATTTCGTGTTTTGAAACCCTGTAAACTCTATTTTTTCAATTAAAAATTTTCTTCCAAATATTTTTAATTAAATGTATATTTAGTTTTAGCCTTTACTTACTTTATAATGCTACACATCTATGAAATGTAACGTAATATATAGTTATGTGAATCTCCATAGAACTGGTCTATGTAGTAATGTATTTGGACATAAAATCTTGAGCTCTTAAGGATGTACTACAAATGCATGAAATAAGTGCAAAAATGTACAAATAAGTCTAATAATTTGATCAGTAATACTTAAGAATGCTCATTAAAAAGCTCATAAATGTGCAATTTTTTTTCAACAATTTTAACAGGAAACTATTGAAGAACAGTACTTCAAAAAGTTTAACAGAAAACTATTGAAGAAGTCAATAAAAATCAGATATTTAATATACACGATGTAATGTTTTGAAAATTTTAGTAAAGTTAACTAAAATTCTATTAAAGTAATTCTAAAAAAATATTTTCAGCAGTCTTTGAGAACTTGGGAATAGGACTCCAGTATGGCAAAGTTCAATGAATTTCGAAAAAGGGTATAGATAAAAAACGAAAAAAGTACTCAAAGTTATTTCATTTTCCATTAAAGGCACTCATATTTTTCTATCCCGTGAAAAAATATTATTAACTTAGTTAAAAGTGAATTTATCGCAAAAAATTTATGTTGTGAACTATTACAGAAACCTCTTTCAAGATTAAAGACTGGTATTTATAGTGGTGAAAGCTTCATTTATTCTAAACTTACTATATTCATAGACCTTTGTAAAGATGAAAGAATTTTCAGAATTATATTTTCAGAATTATTCTCTGCCGAAAAATATTTTATGAGTGCTATAAAATATGTGATCAAACTAAAGGCTAGTGTTAGACAAAATATTTACATTCTGTCTTCATATCACGAATTATTGTTTGAAACTTTGGATTTTACATAATTCCAAAGTTTGATAGAAAAGCCTGTAAGGCAAATTTTTAGTTTGCTTTAAATGCAGCTGACAGATACATTTAGAATAAAAGTCTTTGTACTACTTGGAAAGTAAAATACAGGGGAAGTTTTAGCGACCGCTAGCAATTGATTTCGATGTAATATGGCAGTTGTGCAGTTTGAGTGCTGAAATATGATCTAGTTGTTGTTGGGTGAACCATAGTTTGAAATCCATCATGATAATCGATGATAACCCCCCCCCTCCGCCAAAAAAAAAGATTTACTCGTTTCTGGTTACAATCTCCAGATATCTATTGTTTAAAACATTCGACATGAAACAATTTGAAAAAGTCATAGATTATGGTTAAAATTTATGTTAGGTTAATAAGCATTGGACGTGGAAGAAACTGTGTTTGGTTTCCTTTTTTATTTAAATTATTAAAAAGGCTATAATTAACTTTAACCCATAATTTTTCGGAAATTAATAATTTCTTTAAAATAATGTTTTAGAAGTATTGGGTTGATTGAGGGGAACATATTTTAAATCAAAAGAGCGTTTTCAAGTGTTTAAAAGATATGTAGCAGTAAAACAATTAGAACGGTGAACTTAATATCAATGAATTTTCGTTATTTTTTAAACTCTTTGTGACATAAAATATATACACATTTTGAACTGAATATATATGTCTTTTATATATTCAGTTCAAAATGTGTATATATTTTATCTTTATACGTATATGCATATGTTCATATCTGTCTTAATCAGAAGATGCCTTCTTTAAATATTTGTCTTTCAAAAATTCTCATTTGATTTTCTTTGAAGGATTAGGGTTAGGAAAGAAATGTAAATTCTGGTTTATTTTTTTAAAACTGTGAAATATATAATCGCACTGCAAAAACGTAAAACAGAAGTTAACGTAAAATTTAAGCTTTTTGTCGATGATATTGCTTTAATACGTAAATCTTTATTTAGTTTGTTTCTTTAAGGATTACATGGTAAGTTTTTTCAGATTGATAAGTTTTTTGCAGAAATACTTTTAAGTGAAAATATTACTTGCACACATCACATTTATTGTATATTTTTTGTTTGTTTTTCACATACAAAAACAAATTTTCGAAGCAGTGAAATAATGTATATCTGCTTCTTTTAGGTGGTGAAATTTGTGGATTTACTTGTTTGCCTTTTTATGTATTTGTTTGAAATATTTGCCGTTTCTTCATTTGTTTTCTCCGTTAGAATTTAGAATAACTGCTCTATTTTACATTCAGTTTAACAATCAGCATAAACACATGTGATAAAATATTTAAAAGAAACTGAAGAAATTTTACAATATAACCGTCGATGGCCAGTTTTTCACATGAAAATCGATGTGTCATCTTAAAAAAAATGTACTTCAAAAAATCTTAAAAAAGTACTTTCAATCATCAGGCTTGAAACATAGTCGAATAACCTTTACATATGTACATAACATTTTGACTATAAAAGAAAATACTTAAAATTTAACGTTTCATTCAATTTTTATATTCTTGTTACGTTTTTAGGTAAGTTTCTGTTTTTTCCCTCTTTTCAGCCTATCAAAAGTTCATTATGAATGCTTTCTTTTATATTTTATCAGCGCAAAATGTATCGCGCCTATTTTAATGTTTAACAGCAATATTTTATTATCTTGAATTTAAATGCAAATACTTTAAATTATTAGAACAAACCCATGCGTTCAGAACGTGGTTAACTTCAAGAGTCTGCCTTATTTTATTTTTTCATGACATTTAAAATGGTTGCTTAAAGAAGTTGCCGTAAACCTTTCTCTGATGTTCTTTTTGTTATCTACGATTGTAAATGTGCACATATTTTTACCGGTTTTCTAAAATATTTGAAACTGAACTTTATTATTTCAGTTCACTTTTTGCAATAAAAATTTTCAACTTGTTTTGAGTTATAAGAAGTATTTTCATCAATCATTTTGGCATCTTAGTTTTCGGCATAAAGTTTTGACTGATTTTTTTTTTGCACATGATTTGCTTTAGACGTGATAAGGGTTTGTTCGCCCTCTTAACTTCCCTTTTTTCCTGGCATATTTTTTGCCCATTTCCATTTACTTTCAGACCACGTTCTTTCGGATAGCTCTGAACATTTCTGATGCAAATGTTTTATTACTATTCTAAAATAATCTTTTCTCTCCTACTGCTCTTTGCTTCACGGAAGAATAAATATTAAAGTAAGGGTAAAATTGAAAAGAAAATGGGAATATCAAATTTATTTGGACATAAAAATATTATCAAAATCACCATACTGCGAAATGCTTTCTGCTTTGCCAATATTGTTTGAATCTTAGTGCAGATACTGTGTTATCCAATTTTGATGTCTGAAGAAGTAACTACGAACTTTAATACCATTAATTATACTTTAATACTATTCATATTACTTAATTTTAGTACTATTATCGTTTATTTTTGTATTACTTACGTTGTGAATAACTTGTCTAAGAACAAGACGTAACTCATTGTCTGAATGTGGTCGAATAATACCTTTGACTTATATAAATTTTAAAAAATGGCCTCTATGGTTTTATTGTTTATTTTGAAATATCTGAAGTTCTTTGTTAGCGTATAATTGATTTAGTTTTATGTCACATTTTCCGTGAACGAACCTCATATAATTTCAAGATGCCTGTCATTTAACATCTGCAATTTTTTAAATAGGTTGTTAATTATCAAATATAGTTTAATTTAAAGAACAATTATACGCTACTTTAAAAACTAAAAATAATTTTTCTTTAAATTAAACTATAAATAAATAAATTAGAAATAAATAAAAAATATTTTAATTTATTTTATTTATATTACTGTATTTCATTCAGTAATTACAGATTAAAACTCGATAACTGCTTACTACTCTTTCGTTCTTCAGAGATTTCTTACATTCTCAGAAAGTTTCAGCTTTATGCAAAGCCCGCTACGGTTTATCTGTTTAAAGGAATGCTTTTGTAGCAAACGTCTTCAGGGAAAATGGATCATAGTCACGTTACATACGGAGAAAAACCACCAAATCACCCATGAAACCAGCTCTTTCGGTGATATTTGAAACCAGCTCAAATTACCGGTGTTTAGTGCCATTATTCATTTGGCCATTAGTGGGCCGAATTGAGATTTATAATGCAATAGCTTACTTATTTCTATCGATGAGGACTCTTTCAAATCTTTGTGTCCTTCTAATTTATAGCTTAATAAGTTAAAATTGTTAAAAAAAAGAGGAAAAAAGAATCCTTTAAGCATGATGTTTTTGTATTTATTTCATAATTTAGCAACAATCAATAAGTCATCCTTAGGTTGTTAATTAGGTAATAAGCCATCCTTAGGTTTCTCATAATTTAGCAATAATCAATATGCCATCCTTAGAAAGGCTTATAGTAATTCGATTCATGAAAAGGTATTCGTAACACTTTCATAAAAATCGTGTAGAAATGTATGCAGAAATGTGATATGCTTAGGCAGGGTAAAAATGTTTTGTTTTTTGGTTCAGATTCATTTAAAATCTAGAATTAACTACGTTACTTTGAGCTATGCAAAGCTTTACTTTGAGTTATGAGTAAAGACAAAATATGATCTCTAATATTCGTTACTTTAGATAGTTGTTTGGTCAGACTAAAACTCATATATCCATGTATGAATCTGTATGTGGCAAATGTTTCTTATAATTTTAAACAGCGTCTGATTATAATACATTTTATAAACTTTTAGAAGAATCTAATTTCTGTTTCCTGACTGTTTTGACTCAAGGCGAAAATCATAATTTGGGAAGAAACAGCATAAGATATATTGAATTTTGTCAGGACTGGAAACTGAGATCTTCTATGCACTGAGAGCGTATGGTCCGGTAGCCACCTTCTCATAATTTCTCCTTGATATTTATTTCAGTCTTTGAAAACATATCTCTGCGATCTTTTGGCTATATAAAAGCTTAAGTTAAACAGTTTTCCGTTATATGTGCTAGTTTTATACTTCGGGAGTATTGTTCTTATTTATATGGATTCATGTGGAAACCCCGATTAAAAAATTAAACCCATTTGAACAGATCTTAGCCGAGATTGTTACCTATTGACCCTATTTAAATTATTCATATTTCTTATCTCTTATAAAAATGTTCTTGCTTTTGAAGTATGTATTATAAATAGAAAATCCTAAAAGCTTGTCATTCTGTTTTAGTTCCTTATTTAAATAACTAATCTCAGAAACACACTTTTCATGTTTAGAAGACTTTTAACCCATGTTTTAATTAATAGATTAGATTAAGAATTTTTAAATACGATTAGTACATAATTAACACTGAGGTTTAAAACATTTTAAGGGGAATTTAGATATGAGAAGGATGTTTAAATTTCCGTTATTCTGAATCTTAATGTTGAAGTGGCTATGAGTACGTTGAGTAACTTACAAGCAGTGTAGAAAAATGTCTAAATGCGAAGTAGACAGTTTCTGGAAATGTTTCTGCCTGAAAGAAGCTATAAATTATTGTACGTCATTTCGTGGGAAGTGTTCTTTCAACACTAATAAACATATTCTCCCACGCCAGAAGCACGACTACCTGCACGTAAGGAATAATAACATTTTTTGAAGCTGCGAAGAGCTTGCGATGTTCTGTCAACGCTAGCTCCAAAACCAACATGTGCACTGCTGTCTAAAAAAGAATTTATTATTTCTGAACTTATCTGAATTTCTCGAGGTTTTAAAACACATTAAACATCTTGTTCTGAAAACTGAAAATAATTTAACTGCATCCACGCAGACGAAAGAATGTATTTGTAAATAACTAAAAGAAAACTAAACATTTTGAATTTTTTAATAATAATAACTAAATATCTAATGCCGTAATTAAAATTAATTAAAATTCCTAATTGGAATTAAAACTAATTAAAATTCCAGTTTAGTAAATAAATCAAATAAGGTAGCTTAATAAATGAGTCAGTAAGTTTAATAATTGAATCAAATAAGATAGTTTAATAGTTTAATAAATGAAACAAATAAGATAATTTAATAAATGAATTAAATAACTTTCAGATTATGGCAATTTCTGTCACAAATAAAAATATGTGGAATACTTAATTGAAACGCCACTAGTTAAAATTCTAGAGTATCATATACAAGTAGAGCTAAAGACAGCTATACGTCTAAGTTTTTTAAACAGAATTCTGAAAGATAAATTTTACGTCAATAATATATATATACAGAAGCATGGATTTTATTTTCCCAAATATAAAAATTAAAAGAATTTGAAATTTGAAGTATTTTATTTAACAAGTGTTCATTTTTAACAAAACTCATAAAATTTGCATTTTCCCCATTTTCTTATGGTGTTTAACTCATACATTTGACGACTTCGATCGGAGACAATTTTGAATATTATTGACCTTTTTCTTTTTTTTAATATCGGTATCTTCGCCGATAGCAAACGACATACTGTATGTAACACTATGTCTTACTATACGTAATGTTTTGTAAAAAATTTAATTTCGCATATGTGTTACTAAGAAAGTGTTAGATGATCCAGTTTGCTGTAGAATGAAGGCTTACCTTATTTGATTTATTTCTTAAACTGTAGCTAGGAGTCTACAACGACCGTTCAACAGAACCGCAATTTTGAATTCCTTTTGAAATACTCTACGTAGCAAGCGTTTTATTGCAATTTTTGCATACATGCGCAATATTTAATCAAGTATAGTTGTTTACTCGTTGTTATCTTCCTCTGAAGGCGTGTGGCTTTAAACCTGTAAAAGTCACGATATTAACAATATACGTGGAAGCATTTTATCTTCTTAAAATGAATTTTTTTTTGTTAAACAAATTATGAAACAGCTTATATTTTAGTGCGTAGATTAATTATCTTAAGGCATGCAGTGTTTACTTTAGGTGAAGTTAATGGGGTAAATGTTATTAACACTGTTACTCTGTAACAAGTAAGGATCACTGAATATGTAATAATCTTGTCATTCAAAGTAAACTTAAGAATGACAACATATTTTATTAAACTAACTAATAATGACATTCGTCAATTAAGATTCATTAATATAACTTCAGTTTAAGATTCAAGTAGATCATTTTTCATTTTAACACTCTAACCAGTATTTTAATAAACAATGCTTTATAGATTATATTAGCTGTTGAATATAATCATATAGATATCCTTACTTAATAAATATCTATAACCAATAAAATATGGCAACCACAGGACGGGTGGTGAGACCGCTGAGCATTCGTAGTTTGATCTAGATTCAAATCCTGTCAGATAGGTTGGCTACATATGTGTTTTTCCCATGTGTAACGCAGATTCGAGATCCTCCACGAATGCATCCCTGCCCTCAGGCAGGTAGTCTTAGTGTATTCAGTCTTCTAAAATGCCATCTGGGAAAACATTCCTCCCTGAGATTAATTATAATAATGTAACGTAACCTTAACTGTGCTTTTAAAATATGCTGTAATATACGTTTTGTAATTTATTAGCTAAATAGATGTAGTTTACATTTCAGTTTTTATGTTGACACCAAATTATTAATGGAACGAAAACAACGAAGAAACATATATTAATGATAGAAGTAATATGTTTTGACTTCTTTGTGGAAAGTGGAATGGAATGTTATGTGAGCACCCTTCTACCCAGTCTGATATAGGTCTGAATACTTCGAAGGGGATACAGCACAGGTTTTTGTTTTATCTTCTCCAAGCACTTCTATTGTAGAAGTATCGTTTTAGATAATTGAAAACTAAACTCTAAACTCGGCAGCACAAACAGTCCTTAGAGAGTCACGGCCGGCAGTGCCCTGATATCTGCTTTCTAGACCGTGGGCTCCGGGGTGTTTGTACATCTTTTGCCTAGACAAGTGGTCAGCTTGTCACAGGACCCCCGGTGTTTAGTCCCCACTCGAACTTGGTACTCATTTTATCGACCCCCTCAAAGAATGAAAGGCTGAGTCAACCTTGCCCAGCCCGAGGATCGAGCCTCGGACCTGTGGTGCTGCTGCGCGACGTGCTAGCCCGTGCGCCACCGTGCCTCTTTAGATAACTACAATATTAAAATTTTAACTGTTTTTTTTGGCTAAGCCTTTATATTTCTAGATTAGCACAGATGCAAACGCATTTTTAATTTCTATATTTTGCTTTAATGATCGTCAAAATTCAAATTTTTCTAAATTTATTTTGTTAGAGATCAGCGTGTTTTTTAAACTCGAAAATCAATTTTTATTAAAGTTTTGTAGAACAAATACTTTTTTCAAATAAACTTCTTGCATCTTTCATTATTCATGTTGGAGCTTGCTACCTGAATCGAAATTCTAAATCTGTTAGTCTTTTTTGTCAAAAACTCTCTAAAATTTTTGTAATGCAATTTCATGTAAATGAACCGAATGATCAAAATTATATTTTAAAATTTGGAGACTTCTCAAGGAACACCCATTGCAAAATAATGAACTTGAGTTGTTTGTCGGCGCTTTACCATTAAATGGGTGAAATCATTCGAATAAATTTTTCATCTGCCGTTTTCAGATCTAAAACTCCATAATCTTGATGGGTATTAAACTTCATGTTCGGGTATTTCTGAGCGAATAAATGAAGTGAACTTCAATTTTTTCAGTTTAAATTTGTTTCCAAAAGTTGACAGGGAATTTTCGATTTCTTTGAAATGAAGAAACGGAAAAAGCTTTGCATATATCGGAAGTAAGTCAACAGCATGATAAATCGTCTCACATCTGGTTGCAATGAAATGCACAAAAATCATTGTAGTTTTATAAGAAGCTGCCACTAGTTAATTTAATAATTCATATAAAGCTATAATATGTCGATAACTTAAATCATAGGTTCACGTTGGATTGAACACAATATCTGGAAAGTATAACAAATGAAATTAGATTTGCTGTCCTTACCAGACCTTCAAAATCGTATGTTGAATAAGTATTGAACCACCGGAAGTTGGCAAAAAAATTTCAAACATATCATTATCGACCGTGATACATGTTGTGGTGTTGTTCAAGTAAAGAGATGAACCGCAGTCTTTTGTTTGAGTGATATTATACTGATACTTGAGGATACCCAATAAATATTAAATTCGCTTTTTGTCAACTGTGCATTTGGAGCAACAATCCCATAATGATGTTAGTACCAGAGTTGAGACTTTGACACAAACCTCTGTGCGTGATTTAAAGCCCTGGCCAAGAGAATCATTTAACTACACTGCTGGCCACCCAAATTGCAGCACTAAGAAAGACAAGAGGTATCACAACAAAATTTATCGAGTAGATAACATGTTGACCAAGTATCAAATGATTAAATTTATAGACTTCTGTGAAGTCTGGTTTCTTCTAGAATCAGTAGCCAGATTAGCCGCCATTGTTGGAGATTACCACTGCCACACGCCTCGGCATTGATTCAAAGAGACTTTGGATGTGTTCTTGGGGTACAGCAGACCAATCATCTTCCACACGTTGCCAAAGTTAATCTGGTGTGGCAGCTTGGGATGTAATCTGGGTCAATAGTTCAGCAACCATGGACCACATGTTTTCTATAGTCGAAAGATCTGGAGAGCGAGCCGGCTAGGGAAGCAATTCAATTTGGCGATTGACGAAGAAACCTTGGACAATGCGTGCCACGTGTAGTTTATCCTATTGAAATATGGCTGTGGGCAAGCCCTGAAGGTAAGGAAGGACAACTGGCTCCAACACCTCGGAGATGTAGCGCTGGCTGTTTAAAGTACCGGCAATGCGTACTAGAGGAGTGCGAGAGTGATATCCAATACCGCTCCATACCATAATACTCGGTGCAGGACCAATGTCGTGGTGCATAACGCAGCTGTTCAGCATCTTCTCTCCACGGTGTCTCCAGACACGAATCCGACCATCGTGGTGTTGCAGACAGAAGCGTGACTCATCAGTAAAGACAATTTCATTTCATTCTGCCGTCCACATCCTTCTTTCATCGCACCATTGGCGGCGGAGACGTCTGTGGTTCTGCGTCAAGGGTAGACGAAGCAATGGACATCTTGCGGACAGACCACTCTGCTGTAAACGGCGTCGAATGGTACGCGCAGACACTGGATGATGCGTTACGGACTGAATGTGCTGTGCTGTGATTCGTGATGTGACTGAGCGATCCGTCACTGCCATGCGCACAGTGTTCCTGTCATCACGTGAAGTGGTGCACTGACGTGGATGCGATGGAACATGTCAGTCCGTCGTACCCTCCTGCATCCAACGTTCACATATCCGCATTACAGTTGTTTGGTTTCGTCCAACACGACTACCGATTTCCCTGAAAGATAATCCACACTCTCGACAGGCCACTATCCTTTCTCTGTCGAACTCGGATACTTGATCAAACGATGATCGCTGTTTACTACGAGGCATAATTGATCGTTTTTTTGGAAAAAAATCACGAGAAAAACACAATTCCCGAACTTGAAATCGTCGAAAACTCCAAGCCTTAAATAGCGCTTTGAAGTGGTGCCACAGGCGTGCGTGATGTGCGTCTGCGCTGAAATTCTAATCATTTGCATATCTCACATCCGCTAATGCATGTTGTAAATTTCATGTTATTTGCATGCTTCCTTCAGGGTGTTGCATTTACGGTGGCCAGCAGTGTAGTAAAACGAGTTGAGATTCCAATTGTGTTGAACTCGGTTCATATGAGAGCTATGGAGCCATTGTATTCTCTAACTATTTGGGTTATCTTTTCCTGGTAATTTAAAGTTTGAAAACACATTATACGTTTCTTTTACGTACCGTCCTACCCCGTTAAAAACGGAAGAATGGTCACATTCATTAATTAAAAAGTTCATCTCTTCATAAATCTATAGCAGTCTGGAAATAGTTCAAACAGACTTCTCCTGACTTCAAGAGACAACCAAATTTCGAGCGTAAGAGTCCAAAATCGCTTACAGTTCGGCCTTAGTTTTTTTTCTCTGGGAATGAACGGGCTGTTCATGTGGGGGTTTCCGAAGTTTTCTTTATGTGTAAATTAAATATGGAACAATATTTTCAGAATGTATATTTTCTATGAATGCAGTGCTCGTGATATATACATAATACTGATGTGCTTCGCCATAGAAATTATTGGAGTTCAGTCCTGTCCAGTCTAGCTTTCTTGTTTGCGACATATCATTTCCCAAGAATCATGCTTGAGTTACAGTTGAAGAATTCCAATTTTACTTCACCACTAGCCAATAAAATGCTTCAGAAGGCATATATTAAAGCAGCTAAGTCTTTTTTGGGTTTTGATGCTCCGTAGTATGTTTGAAATTATTCTGGCTACAGGAGGGTTTGTTTGCTTGATTATGGTAAAACCCATTAGGACTGTCTGTCTAAAGGAAGGGATGCCTTCATGGAGGGCTTTCTAGGGGAAACTGGTTCATAGAACACGTTAAAGGGCTGGCTACATGGACGTTTTCGTGGGAAAAACTACGAAATTCATGCAGTCAGCCCGTTTGCCTGGGATCGAACTCAAGTCGGAACTACTAGTGTTCGGGGATTTTACGGCTCGACCGCTGGTGGGTTGTCTGCTGGTTGCTGGAAGAACTACACTTTACTGAAAATGAATGAGTGATATTGTGGTGTTTGAATGGAAATGTTTATGACCATCCTCTTCTGTTTATGGCCCTTCATATAAAGCACATGTGAAGTGGGGACCGCGATTTCGACTTCGCTCCACGATTACATTTTTTATAGCTAATGTTTGAAAAGCTCTTTCCTTACTATTATAGAGTACCTTCACACACATCTTTCTAAACATATTAATACTTACAGTTCATAGAATTTTTACATTTTATCAGCATTGAATATTTACAGGTCTGCTTTCAAATGCGACCGTCACTCAAATTTTGCTTACAAATGTTGAAATAAATGTATAAATAACATAGAAGAACACACTTAAAAAATCTTTTAAGAATAAAATGTTCAAGAATATTTTTAATAGCCTATTACGATAAGAAAACTATAAGCTTATTAAAAAGTAAAGGAAATATAATTTAAATTGCAGAGTAGAACATAATTAAAAAATTAATTTCGGAACAAAAATTCAAAAAACTTTTTGAATTGCCTGTTAACGTACAGAAAAACCATAAGTGTATTTAAAAGTAACTTCTGAGATAAGAAAATGCAATTTTGGCAATAAACTGCAAAATTTCGGATTAAATAAAACTATTTTACTTAGCTATTTTACAAAAGAAGACTAACTTATGATCAGATAAATGACTTTTAATATATCATTCATCGTATTTTAATGCAATTATTTTACTTTTAACTTTGAAAATAGTACATAGTTTCGGTAAAAATTGCTTTAGAAGTAAATCTTAAAATTCTTAACTTAGTCTAATATTTTTAATAAACTGCGTGTATTACATACTCCCTCGAGGAAAGAAGTGAAGCATTAGAAAACTTGTTCATAAATCTATTCAAAACCTTTTTACCTTTTGAAGAGTCGTTAGATTAATGCAGACAGCGAATATTTTAAACATTTAAAGAAGGAATTGAATTCCAATCATTATTTTCTTTATTTAGCGAAACTTAATTTTTTTAAAATAAATAATTAAGAAAACTGATATGTACTTGATTTGGTTTTAATTTTTAATTTGTGACTTAAAGATAAAAACTCAGATCTGACGAATTTAAGATTCAAGTCTGATCAAGTGCATTTTTCGATAAACGGATCTCCAGTATTATAGTTTACATGAATAATTAAGTAAGTATTTAAAAAAATCTTGTTACCTCTCCTTGTTTATATATACACACTTGTAGGATTCTACCGCTCTACTGCATCTAGAAGTTTGTATTAAATTCCTACAGACGCTAGTAGACGGATAGCGGGTTACCATCAAAAAGTAGTGAGAACATTAAAATAATCTTATTTTATTTATGTCTTATACGAACAGAAAGGCGTTACTTGTTAGATACATGAATTTTCGAGGCTTGTAAGTTGAATTTTAATGTAGGTAACTTAGGATGAGGCTACACGTAAAATAAGCTAACGGCGCGCATTTTAAATCGTCGGCTAGCAAGACGCTAAAGCCGGCATGCAAGTTAAGCAGAGTGAGAAAATTCTCAACCCAGGAATTTAACGCTTGAAGAGTGTCACAATTCCTATACATCACTGAATAGTACTCTAATATCTGTTTGGATTTTCTTGGAAGGAATACGTACTTCATATATTCGCACACAAAATTTGTCGAAATTTTCAATAGTACAGCTATAAATTTAATGACGTGTGCTTTTTCCAAAGTATAAAAACAGTAATAATCGAAATTTTCAGCGTTTATTCTGTAGTTTCTCTCTAAATTCGACCAAAATATTATTAGATTTTGTCACTAAAATTTCGATCTAAGTCCATAAATTTGCTCTCTATTATTATCTCAAATCTTGCATATTAGGAAGTTTTTATTTTTATGTATTTATTTATAAATCCATATTAAAAACTTTCATAACTGAAATTTTTATTACTTGGTAGTTGGATAAAAATTTAGATTTTATATTTACACAGCGTTCCATTCCACTGCTGAAACGGGTTTTGTAAAATTGAATACCTTCTCTTCAGAAACTTGATTATTGAAAATGTATATCTGAGAAATTTATTTACGAAAATAAAGCCTGTAGCCATAGTTTTAGAGAACTCTGCATATTAATACTCGAAATAAAGGAGATAAACAATGGGCATAAAAAATTAGAATATCTATATATATAAAAGGAAGAGTCTGTCTGTACCTTTCGTTCGTGCTGTGCGTAAGCTGTGCGACCCAGGGCTACGAAATTTGGTACATAGGTTCACCTAAACAAGAGCCAGTGCACTTCGAAGGGAGTTTTTCAAAAATCGAATGAGTTTTTTTTTATTTTATGTTTTATTGATGAAATCGCCTCAAATCGATAATTCTCTCTCATTATATCAGCAACAATGGCACGCAGCCATTGTTGTTGATATATTACTGTTGCCATTGTTACCGATATCAGCACTGTTGCCACTCGGAAAAATGAGGGCGATAATACTGTGCAGTTTTTAAATTTAATGCTTCTCTTGGATACGGACGTTTGTCGAGAGAAGGCAACGGGAAGTTGGTTAATTTATTTATTCATTAGGATAATTAATATTTGAATTAAGAGATATAGCTTATTTCATTGTAATTTTTTTATATATAATACAATTTTTATTGAAATTTTTTTTGTTAAAGTTATTCTGCAGAGTAAAATTCTGTGCAGTTTTTAAATTTAATGTTTGGTGTTCCCTTTAGGCATTTTTCCTGTACATTTAAAAGCCAGACGAAGGCTGGCCGCGTAGCGGCTAGTTTATTAATATAAATTTAATTAAATAATAAATGAGTATTTGGATTTTTAACGTCTTTTAGAGGTTTTATTAATATTTCAGTTTCGATAAATTACCGACCGAGATAAAGAGACGTTATTGCCTTTGAACGAGAAATAAAAGTTTTCATTTACCCCGGCCAATATAAAAAGCTTTTCTAAGTTATTCGTTTGAAAATTCATTTTATCTTGATATCCTATAAATATTTTGCTAATTTAGCGATTTTATATTGTGTCATAACTAAAATAAGTTTCGAACACCTAGAATACATCGACTGCAAATTTTCGAACTCTTCTTCCATACAATATCATCTGCTTTAAAAATAAATTATAATCTTTAAGATGAAGCTTCGTAGCAGTATTAAATTTGCCAACTTCTCTGTATATTCTTTTTTCTTAAAGCTTTATTCATACGGTCATAAACTTTTATAATACAGATGACGCTCCTTATAACGAGTCTCGCGTCCTACAGAATAGGTCATCTTAACGTAGGGTCGATATCAAAATGGACTTCATAGACACGCATCAGTTTGGGACTTTTAAAACCGGATATTGTAATGGGATGGTCGCTAAAATAATTGGTCATTGTTAACGAGCGTCGACTGCATTTAGATAATTATCGGCTTATGCCATTTTTTGTCAAAAACGAAATGCAAAAGCAAGCGCGAGAGCCTCTAAAACTGAAGTTGGTATTGATGTCATTTAACAACAAACTTAATTTTATGAATAGGCAAGACTTAATAGTTTTATTTTAGAACAGAAATGAAATATTTTTACATTTTCTTTATGTTTCAATTTTTTTGTATAGTTTATTTTTTAATTCTGAACATTAAACTCGCTTTCAAATTTTATGTTGTAATCTGAAAATTTTGAATTATTATAACCCTTATTGTAAACATGTCTAGAACTCATAATGTGCCTATAAAATGATCATCGGATTACCCTATATTATTAAATAAGGTAAAGTGCCGTTCTACTGTTTTTTGCCTTCGAAGTTTTCGAAAATATATTTATAAATTAAATATGTGCATTATTATCTACATAATTAGAGTTGGTGCGAATTCCTTTTACTAATAAATGGAAATTGCCGCAATATTTAAATGTTAATTTAGAATACTTCATGCTCCAAATTATTTTAGTTCGGGGATGAAAATTCCGTAATACTTAAGAAAAATATTTGCGTCAAGAAAAAAGTTCCCTGAAGAGAACTTTTAATTTATCGTTAACGAAATTTTAAACTAATAGGTTACTTAATGCACCTACGGAATTTTTCATATCCCTTCATGTAGCTGAAAAGAATCCTTAGAAGGGGAATTCGAGGAAGTAAAATAAAACCACACTGAATTAGAGACTTAATGTGCTTTTAGAAACGCGTAATTACTGAAGACCTGAGAAACAACTAGATATATTCTGTTGAATTCTTATTGCTTAAGCAGTTAAATGTTTCTGACTTAAACGCAGAGCAACAAAGATATAAAATTATTATAATTTAATAAGCACAGAAATCACGTAAGATATTTGTTGAATTTTAAAAATTAATTTATATACCATACTTAATTTCTATAAAATATTAAAAGCTATCTTAAAAGAGAAATATTGTCTTAATGGGTAATATTTAGCCATCTCAGTGCAGCAAAACTTTTAATGAAAGTTAAATCTTATCTTTTACCATCATTTTACAAATGTTGTAACTTCTGATGATAATATTGGTTAAGAAATACTTTTCATACTTTTGGTCTTCCAAAAATACTTAGTTTGCTTTTCCTGTGTTAGAACCTTATGGTATTAACTTTGTTTCTCAGACATGCAAACCTATACCACTTAATTAATTCAAACAAAGTTCATAACCGAGCAGTATTAGCAGAGTTCTTCGTAGCTCAAAGTGTATAGTAGGGAGGTAATGTTTTTTTAGGATGGTGCATTACTCTATTAATGGCATTGAACATGCTTGGTTTAGTGATGCTTGTTTTGGCCATTGATTTCGGGCGTAATTTCTTGATTTCGGTTGTCCCATTCGCAAAGAAAACAAAACCATTTTGTCTAGCCTAGATCAGTTCAGGACAGCAGCAATTGTAAATAATGGCATAAATGTCGTATCTTGTCATATGTTTCCTGCTGGACATTAAAGAATGTTAAAATTTTTATCAGTTTCTTTCACAGTGGCAAAGTTTTAGACTTAAAGATAATAAATGTAGCAGAAAATGTAAGTTGATTGATTAGGACAATTTATGAACATAATTTCCGTTCCTTAAAGTGAGTGACATTTCACTAAATTCAAGGAAGTGCTGGCTTAGATAGGCAAAGCGTCTACCTGAGCCAGTACTTCACAGTTGATCGCATTGAAATGTCTTTCATTTTTGAGTGCGACTCTGGTCATTGATAAAAGTTAACTCTTCAGTAGATGTGGAAGCAAATTATGTAAAAATGAAAGCAAAATATGGAAAGCACCGATAAACTTTACAGCTATGTATATAAAAGCATTTTTCATAGTTTTAACTTTAGCATTCCTATATATGTGCATATATATATAT
>KK117978.1:633634-646291 GCA_000611955.2 Stegodyphus mimosarum | reverse complement strand
ATAGAGAGAGAGAGAGAGAGAAGAATATGAATTATAGGAAAGGAATTTATGAGGAATTTATAAGAAAGGAAAACGGACAATAAACGTCATACATAATAAAAGAACTTGCAGGAATTTAAAAAAAATAGCACATTTAATGTATGCACTGTAGCATTATTATTCCCAGATCCACTAATTTTATCTAATTATAATATAATTCTCTACTATACATAACGATCTAAAATACACTTTTAGGATAGATCCAAAAACACAACAATATTAATAATAAATTACAGTAAGTTATAACAAATTTGAAACATAATTGATAAAATTGATGATAGATAAATGTATGTATCTTATGTTATCTCTATGTATCTTATGAACATGATGTTAGCTAAAAATTAAAATAACAATTCCACTTGAGTATAACGTATGTTATATTTAATATTTTCTCTGTTTTATGTACAATAATCAGAAAAAGCCTAACGTTAGAAATACCAATAAATATGTAACAATCGTGAAATAAGTAAATAAAACAGCCATTGTATAACTAAATATTGGAAACAATCAAATGCTGTAAATACCAGAAAAACAACTTTCAGACTTAATAAAGTATTAGCTTTAAATGAATATAGCAGATATAAATTATAATTTTACAATGAATCATTTTTTACCTGATTTTTTAGTCAATCTTATCATAGTTTGCGTATTAATATGTAACGAAGGCATTAGTTTCTTATGAGTAAAACACTTTTTATGAAAGGTTTATTTGATATAATATTTAAAGAAAATATCGATATTAAAACCACCAGATGTTAGCAGTTGTGCCGCATTTGCTTACGTGTATTCAGAAATAAATCTTATCCTAAAAGATTAATAATTTCTGTAATATTGAATATGTTAATTAAAAAAAAATACTGCTTCAGTTCATACACATGAATTTATTTAACATGCTAGATATTTTCATTACAAAAACAGATGATTTTACGTTCATTGTTGTAAATATTAAATATTGGATATTTAGAGCTTAAAGATTGAATACGATTATCTTTGACGTACAGATAATAATTGGTGGTTTTGATTAGTTTGTTGAAATATTCAAAAATACAATCAAATACACTTGTCTGTGAAGTTTTACGCATAAAACTTTAACACTATTTGGAACGTAAATTTTTATCTTGCGAAGTAATTGGAAACGAATGAAAAGCTGTGCAAGCGTAAATTTAACCACGTTTATTCGCATAAACAATTTGCTTCCAAGATTTTATTCTTGAGAAAAACTGCAGAAGAAAAAGCATTCATTTTACACTGAATTATGTTGTGTTCTTTCAAAATACGAAACAGCTCAGCCATATCCTTATAATGTTTTTATGCATAGCAATGCTACTTCAATATCAGTTTTCAAATTCGCAGATTAAGCCTTATAATTTGATATCTATTATGGAAGACCAGTTATTTACCTTAATAAATTTTTAAATGAAGAATACCTTTAAAACTTCGTCGGTCATGTATTTATTTTTTGTGTTTTCGTAAAAGTAAATACTAGAGGTTTAATACTACCGATAACTATATTTGAAATAATTGAGGAAATGCCAGTTTCTGCGTGCGGAACTTTAAGAATGAATTGAGAACTTACCACAATTTCCACAATAAAGCACAAAACAAAAATTGGTATCTTGGCTTGGCTATTTATATTTTAATGAGAGTTGAAAATCGGACTTATTATAAAGGTCTTGAGTTTCCACATTTAGGAATTTTCGACACTGAAAGACTGAAACTTACAAACGTTTACTACTGATTAAGTAATTTAGAATGTGAAAGAAAATTCATCATTATAGCAAAAACTTTACAGTAGAACTAAAATATCTAAGAATTTGCTCTAAAATTGTACAGGATGGCCAAATAAAATTGGCCTTTGTTAATGACCAGGAGAACTGCCCTTCGCTGCAGAACCTGTTTCGGGCCATTTGGTCACTAAATTTCGTGCCATTTTGTCACCACTGCGTATTTAGCTGGAGATTTTGTTAAGGCACTTCCATTCGTAAACTCTTGCTCAAACAGTTTAGTAGACGTTTCTCCTAACACTCAACAATGGACACGCGTTGTTTTATGATTAACACCACTTTGTGTTGGATTCAAGTGATCACTAAACGACGTCTATTTCTGCTGATCTCTTTGCAGTTCAGGGTACGTTTTTACGAAACTCCGTAAACACTTTACTGGGCCAGTTTTATTTTGGAAACCTATATAACCTTGCATTAAAATCAAGGAAAGATTGATTATACATGTTTTTCAGGTCAGTTTTTCTTGAATTTAATTCTTGAAACATTGTAATGGTATTACAACATGTGTAAACTAACTGAGAGTTTGTTCATAGAAAGTAATCGTGTTATGAGCCAATGAAAGACATCAAACTAATTTATATTGAATTATTTATAGTGAAAGACATTTATGTTAAGCCGGATATCGTTTCAGTTTGGAAATGAATACGAATATCGATCATAATTTTGGCACGGAATTACTGGATTTCTACCTCCCTCAAAGAAAACTTACACATTACAGTTGCAAATATATTTAGTGATATGTAGGGTGACGTAATGATTTAAAAAATCAGTATATGTTTCAATGGATGTTTGCGGTACATAGTAAGAGATATAGCACAGCAAGACATAAAATCACGTATTTCTATTAGAAATGATATCATTTGTTTTTTTCAAATTGCATTAATGTCCCCCCCTCCTCCATCCGTAAGGAATCATATGCTTCATCCGTACAAAAATATTAAAGTAAGAGTTGAATGTGGCGGCCATCGTTAGTGAGCACTGCCCGAGAGGTAAATATATGCATGGAAGAAATAGGATTTTTAATGTAAAGCAACTTCCAAAACTTCTAATGATATTGAGTGATTTCAGGAACACTTCGTAACATGGTACCTTATACTGAGCTGTAAACGAAATTGTCCAGAAGCAGAGCAATTTACTTAGAATTCCCAAATAAGGTGTCATCTAGTGGATGTTAATTCTAACTAAATATTTACACGATAAATTCTTAAAGAAAAAAAAGAAAAAAAAAAACTTTTATTTTTTTCTGTTAACTGCCTTACTTTTCACTGTAAATTCACTAAAATAAAGATTTTTAGAGGATCATTTTGTTTATATATATGTTACGGTGAAACACCGAAATTTGGAGAATGTCGACTTTCACCGGTGAATGTCAACATTCACATAGTCGCTTGGTGTATGTCCGAAATATTTTCCAAATACTCTTATTTCTGACTTACACCGGTGAATGTCGACATTCACCATGTACTAATGGTGAATGCTGAATATATGAGAATATTATATTTTCTTCTCCGTAATTGAGTCGCGAAAAAACACCCAAGTACTTATAACACACAATACATTCAAAATGAGAAAGGAAAATAATAGAAGTTAAAAAACTTACTTAATTATACAGTACGTAGTAAATGAGAAAATAAAATAATAGTAATAAAAAACTTACTAAATTATGTGATTCAAATCTGATTAATTGCAACAACTTAAACTATTATGAGACTTTGAATTGCACAAGAGGTCCTTGCTTTTACAACTACATTTATGGGAAACAGCCAGTCGCCTCTCTTTTCGACCTACACCAGAGCCTATCTGTGATTGTCGATATACACCGGTGAGGGTCCGAATGTGCAAGAATGCAATGTTATATTCGATCTTTCACCGATGTATTTGGTGAATGTTGACATTCTCCGGTGAAAGTCGACATTCTCCAATTTCGGTCTTTCACAGTAACATATATACACACACACAAAAAGTAAGAAATATGGAACCCATTTCAAAGACCCAAAAGTGAAATTCATTACAAATAAACTTCAAAATATTCTACAACTATAGAAAATAAGTATTAAAGAAATATGAAGTTAAAAACCTAAAAATTATAAATACCTGAAAAAATATACCAAAACCAATATCAGAAAAATTAAAAAAGAAAAGGAATTCAGTTAAATCTGATGTAACGCTATCAAGAGGAGGATACATCAGACTCAATTACAACCCCCTTTCCACTTGAAAACCCTCACGTTTCTGTATTCAAAATCAGCATACGAACTATTCTAAAGGTTTTTTAATTATAACAGTCCATCCGAAAATTTTAAAGTTCTCCTCGGCGCAAGGAAAAATTTAAAGTCAAATCAGGAAAAAGAATAAAATTAGATATTTTCGCTGAATTTAAAACTGAAATGAAAAATAACAAAAATAAACCGATAACGTAAATTTAAAACTTACTCAGAGGACGAAGTAGCAATCCAGGTGTGAAATAATAGTAAACAATTCGAGTTGAAGAAAATCTCAAAATTGAATAAAATAAATAGTTAAGCAATTTTTTTGTGCAATGTGAGATTAAAATGGAATAAAATGAAATTAAAATGTAGAAATAGAATCTACTAGAAATGAAGCGAGAACACTAGAAATGAGCAAAAATACTTTGAATTGTGATATTAATATGTATATATACACACATACATAGTTATACACACATAGTGTTTCAAATCTACGGTTCGATAGCTAGGTTTACATCGATAGTCTCGCGTATGCCAGCGCGAAAGAGTTGATATCCAGATCCATCGGGCGAAGCAACGTTATTCTAGTTAGGGGACCCTTGCCGATGCGGTGCTGTTGCTCGAATTGAAAGTCATTTGATTATTGTTGATACGGGTTTCCTATGTCTTCGTATGCCAAAGTCAATGTAATGCAGGGAGGGGAAAAAGTAAGCTTGCTGACAAGTGTCTGAATATTAGTACTGAGGCTGTTGATCTGTTAAAGCAAAGTAGCTTTTTATTTGCTGCTTCTGAACTTAAACATTCCATGGAAGTTAGGATTTGCAGCAGTAATTTTTTTTGTATACGAACACCTTTGTACTATTAGTGATGGATTATGAAATATGAGCACACTTTCGTCAAAGTTGTAGGTGAAATTCACAGTTGCCTTGGATTCTTTCTAAAATGGGAAGACCCATGTGGTTTGGTCTCACTAAAATTCTGAAATCATTTTTTTATTCATAGCCTCGGCTCCCATAAGGCTCCACAACTTTGTTTACGTTGTTTCGAACCCTTACATAAAAGGTGATTGTAAATTTATACATTTACTGGACAAAGTACTTTTAAGCACTTGTATATAGCATTTTGTGCTGTTGCTATGAAATAAGTTTGTTGTTATGATAATTCTTATGAATTATGCGTAAAGTCATGCCTAATTAGAGTAATTAAACCTCAGTGAGTTATAAGTGACGTGCTTCTGCAGTCATTTACCTGTCACCGGAGTCTGACTGACGTTGTGCACAACAGGTTAATATATTATTTATTTTATAATGAAGAGAAGTTTGTTTTGGGATATTGTGCTAGTATCAAAGTAGTTACCTTTATCATTATGTGCAAATTTCAGTTTCAAAAGTTTAATTATCTGCAATAGATCTGGCAAGTTTAGAGAGTTCTTGTCTGCTTTACAGACTGTTCTGCGATACTCAGAACTATTGCCGGTAATCAATACTGACATCTTTCGTAACTATTGCTTTAAATGAACAATGCATAAGTGGTCAGATATTTTAGTCCTTTTTTTCACAAATTTTAAAAATTATAAATACAGATATTATTATTTTATTTCCCTTTAGTTTGAGTTCACTTTAGTTTGAGATAAACTGCCAGAAATTTTAGAATTATATATTTTCAAATGCTTGCTAGAGAGTTGATTAGCTGTATGTCTAAATTCTGAAAGAACCTGTTTGAGAATTTCATTTATATAGCTAATAATAATTTGTACCTTGAGGGAACTGAATCTTCGCAAATAGCTTTATTTTAATCCAAATGCTAATGTCTCATTGCTGATACATATGTTGTATAAGCAATATATACATATGTTGTATAAGCATAAGTTGTATAAGCAATATGTTGTATATGCAATTCAGTTTTGCATTTTATATTCTGCCGTGAGGTAAAATAATATGTCTGTATCGTTCTAATAGTATAGCAGTAATTTAAAGTCGAATTTTTATATTTGAATCTAAATTATATATCCAAGAAAATATTTAAAAAATCATTAGATCATTCAATAGGAAAGATAAACGAATCATTACATCAGGTATTCTTAAAGTATTTGAGCGCAAAATGCTTCCTTGTATCCTTCTATGTTTATTTACATAAACTTTGTTACCAGGGGATAATAAAAAGAAACCGTACCGTGTGATAAGATAGAACATATAAAAAATAGAAAGGTCTATAGAAAATATAAAAGGAAGAAAGCTATGGTAAAAAGGGAAAAGGGTCAAAGACGCCTTGTAAAATAAAATATTCCAAATTTTTGCTTTTATTGCTGTTGTGACTTATATCACTTTCCTGACAGTAACACCAACAGAAGCCCACGAAATTCATCCTGGCAAGGAGTGCTGATTGCACCTGTCGTTGGCCTTGAGCACCCCACAGGTGAGAGTACGACTTTGCTCAGTTCCGACCAGAATTTTGATGAAGAGCACCCTGTGGGATCTCTCGTCCCTCATCCCTACCACTAACCTCTCGAAAGGACTTTCGGCTTGCCGCGTATTTAGAGTGCCCCCATACGGCACAGATACTATACATTTACAAACATCCAGCCTTCTCCGGGATTTGAAATCGGTCTTTTCGGTACGGCAGTCAGCGTCGTTAACCACTATCCTTGTGGGGCGGCTTTATTTGCTTTCACATAACTATATATTTATAAGAATAGATACAAATTTACAGTACAAATTATTTCTCAAACATATATTCGAGAAATTTTAGAATCTATTTCAGAAAGAAATATTCTCGGGAATTTGAGAAAAGTGCTCAAGTTTGCCGCGGCTTGGATTTTGGCGGGATACCAACATAAATGCTAATGGAAGTTTCCTATTTATTTTTCAAGATGAATAGGAAACCATTATAAATTATGTAAAAGTCGCATTATCTTTAAAATTTATTTGCTTCATTTGATGAAAGTTTCTAAAGAAGTCAAAAGCAGAGGACCATTAATAAGTGTACGTTAAAAGTGAAATATCTGATTTACTGATGTTTGAAATCGTTTATGTCTTTTTTTTTAATAAGGGCCAGGTGGCCGAAGGTGAAAGTTCTTGTGGCCGCACTCGAGAAACCAGTGATGCCGGAGATCAACATCAATCATTGTTCCAGCTCTGAGAGGTGAGACAGACAAATTCAGAGTATTTTCCATAGTATAAAAAGCACGAATAATAAAAGTATTATTATGGAGATTGTGGATTATATAAAAGTGGTATTGATGTGTGAAAGTTTAAAAACCAAATATCAACCCAAAGTTTATCTTTATACATACTTAATAACTTTGTTTAAAAATATTAAATTCCTATCTTAAGCGCCAAGTTGCAATTCCCTTTAATTTGTGCATTTTTTTTTGCAGAAAAACATTAAAATAGTCTCATTCTTTCTCCCACTTTCAATTAGAATATGTAAGAGCATTATTTAAATGAATATAAAAATACATGATTTGGCGATTCTAGGAATTGCAGTCCGCTTTAAAATTCCACGCCACTTTTTAGCAATCACTTACTTAATATTCATTCGCCTTCTGTTGACTAAATTCAATAAATTCTATTATTCTTTAAATTATATCTAATATTACTATCATATATGCTTTCTTTTCGTAGTATTTTGACATTCCAGTAAGAATATATTAAATTTCTTAATGTTTTTACTGTGGTATCCATGATACAAACCAGACATACCTTCTTATAAGCGTTTAAACTATGATCGAATTTTAGTCATTCAGTCCTTAAAAACGAAACTTTTCGATACAAAATTTAAAAACTCTGTTAATGGTACCAGTAAAACGACTGCAAATTATGAATGAAAATATAATGATAATAAAAGGATTGCATCATTTTTTGTGTTTATAATAATTTTGTAACTATGCATTTACAATTTTGAATTTCAGAAAACATTTCTGTCTTCAGGTGTAATACTCTAAATCACGTTATACCTTTAAGAACTAGATAATTCCATGGAAACAAAATCCACAAGGAAAATCGCATCCTTAAAGTAGATTAATAAATCCTGGTACAATGTTTAAATTATTTTTTCTAATTTTTTATGTAGTAATTAAAGCTCGCGTTAATTAGCGACAAATTGTTGATTTCCTTCTCCACCAGTTAGATTAACCTGTTATGTACTTTGTGTTAATATAACAGTTAATATTTCTTCACTTATTGAAATTTCCTGCACTTCAGTTTTAAGTAGGGGTCTAGAAAAGTTTAGTTTTATAGATATTAAATTGTTGATGTTTTTGTGACACGCGATGTATGATTTTATGCGTTTCAAGTACTCATATAAGTATTTCAAGCATTCGATTATAACGAATTTCATACTGTCGTTTCAAACGTCTTTATATATACGCACCTTTATTTCTCTAACGCATTTTAGTTCTGCGGAATATTTTAGTATTTTTCTTCTAAATGCCAGTTTGAAACAGTAGTATCTAGGGAGATCCTATTTATTCATTTTCACTCACATCGGTATTCACAAAATGAGAGACAGCTCTCTATTACTTGTTCTTAGGAGATCTTTATCACAGAGGCATTGCTTCGAATTCTTTCTCTTGCTGCTAATAGTCATTTGCTTGATTTCTTTAACTATGAGGCTTTGAAATATATACTGAATATCAAAGGTTAGATATGCGAGGATACAGTTTTTCGAATAACTCTCATCGATTCACCCTAAGACTAACCGCAAGAGAATTGTATCTTTCCAGGTAATTCCTTACATCTGAAAGTAAAAGTATTAAATTATTTTGTTTCCTCACTCGCCGACGCGAAGGAATGTTTACAATTTTTAAAAATTTTTCAGTTAGGAAATCCGGCTTTCTTCAACTGCTTTTGGCTCACTGCCAGAGTTCCTTGTGTGCAAGTTTAAAGAGCTGCAGGATCATTAACTGCGCGTCTGAAAATACTTTTTACGTGGTTACGAATGAGAACAGTGCATTTATTTTTGCTCGAAAGCTTTGCATGATACAAGGAGAGCTTTCAGAGCAAAGACAAAATCTGACGCACATCACGTTTTAACTTTTGCCTCTCATCTTTTGTTTCGCGGCTTTGTCAAATGTTAGAACCTATTTTACAATTTCTTAGATTAATGTAACTGTTACGAAAATGGTCATCACATTTTGTAACAATTATTTGCATATTTAAGTTTTCCTCAGCAAATTAGAAAACGTTAAATAGAACGTTTGACATGTTATACTTATTTAAATAAGACATTTTATATTGTACGTTAAGTTTTGGAAAAATTCAAATCTATTTCTATATTATATCTTTCGAAATACTTATTTCGTAATGTAATGATAAAAGCTTAAGCTCTGCGTGCTTAATATTGCAAGTAAATCCAAATCCATCACTCAAATATGTTTACTATTAAATGCATTCACCTTTAGAACAAAGATAAAGTCATTCACTATTGCTGTTTCCTCGACGCGTTCATTACACAATATTACATTGTTCTTGCCATCGTAATTTCTTCAGTGAATAATACGAGGTTGCTTCCTTTGAAAAACGTGTACAAGAGCTATACATCCTTTTAAGTAGACTATTTTTCGGGCTGCATTTTGTCTTCATTCATTAAGTCAGGGAAAAAGGTATCCTTCCCTACAGCGTCGTGCGGCAATTCTAGAATTTCTGTTTCAATTCTGTCTAAAGAAAAGACATGTTTTATTCTTTTATTTTCTACGTGCAATTCAGCCACAAAAGAAAAGAATAGGAAATACTACTTGTTATTTCTTATGCAAAACTTTATCCTGCGAAATTTTGTTCTCTGGTTTTATTTTCAGCAAACTGAAGACCAAAATATAGTTAAAATAATGCCTGTTTTTGTTTCTCTTCGTTTGGAGACTTCGTTTCTCTTCGTTTGAAAAACGCCTTAATTTTTTGATAACTAACTACTTATCTCAATTTAATGTAGCAAACCTTCTTGTTCGTTGCGTAATACAGAAACATGACCCGCATTTGGTTGATTATTGTATCATACGTTGCCCCCTTCCACTCCACTAGAAAAGATGGCACGTGGCTAGCAAAATTAAATGTGTATACATTTTTTAACGTTTTTCGTTTTTTCATCTGACTTTTGGCATTGATTTTTCAAGCAGCAATATTAGTTTTTCATGGAGCAGGCATTTTCTTAATTAATTATTACATTGTTCTAATATATATATGAATTCTGTTCATACTATATACATGAATTCACTCTGTATTTTATTTCTTTGTAACAAGCGGAAGTACTGTTTTTTATTCACTTATATTTTTCCAACATAAAAATTAGTGCTGTCTTTATTCACATCCAATAATATAAGCAGAATTAACGAGAAAGAAACATTCATTATTTCTTTTCGGCTCACAGCAGGAGGACTTACATTCTATACTAATTCTATTCTATTCCCATTTAAGTCTGTACTCATTCATTTAATTATTATTTTATATTCACTTTCTTTAGTCAATTAAGAGAAGTTAACTTCATATACAAAATCATTATGAATGCTTGTTAATTACACAATTATTTTCAAACTTTTATGAGATTGTAAATCTTATTTAACTGTGTCTGAAAGATAAAAATAAATAAAAAAAATTATAAAAAGTGTGGATTGTCTGAATGAGTTAATTAATTTAATTAAAATCCGCTTTATACTTTCTTTTAAATTTAATATTTGTTATCGAAGAGGGATTTCATACTGTTTGAAATAATTTGAAAGTTTTTATTTGGTTTGCTATAATACATTTCCGCAAGTTCCTGGTTTCCGTATTAATTATTTTCAGCTCAATTCATTTTTGTTTACTTAATAACTTTAATAATTTATTCCTTTTGTTCTATGTTAATGGATGCAGATTTAGCTTTGCGGCTTAGTTTCAAATGAGAATTTTTAACAGTATTAATGCCAGTACCCATTATAAGATTGGATTTTCCAACAAACTTTAAAATTCTACTTGGCTTAAAATCCAAAATCCAACAGGCTTATTGATGGCAGGAAAATTGCTGTATAATATATTATGGTATTATCGCATATCGTATCATCTTATTAAAATGTGTCAGTCTAACATATTTAATTAAATGTATGTTTCCATAAACATTTCGCAGAATTCACACACACTTCTAAAACCTCATCTGTCAAATACAGCATCGTTCATACATTGGAACCACAGGCTCTCTTATTCAAAGCAAACCTAAATATGTAAATCCAAAAATTTTTCACGTGGTTAAAAGTGAATTTCATTTCCTGCTTGACCGAGGAATCTCTGGATTTTCTAAATCACATTCGTCTTCATCAAAGCTTGTTTTTAGAAAACGCTGTAGAGTCATTTGGATTTTTTTGAAGCAGAAGTCAGGAAAAATGAACGATGCCTTCCCCGGGACCCGGACTCTGGACCTCTCGAATACGCGCTGCTAACCATTACACCACGAAGGCATGCTAAGAAAGCGAGAGAAATACCTTACATATTCCCTCTTTTAAAGGGCGACTTAGAATTAGGGGACCGAATCGCCAAGTCCTGGTGGTGGAGAACAGTCATCCAGCACCTTTTTTTTTAGTTCGGGTGCCACTGTAGAGACATTAGATTTTTTTTAAGCAGGAGAGGTGAAAAATGAGCAATGCCCTCGCCAGGCCCCGGACCTCTCGAATACGCGCAGCGTGTGCTGACCATTGCACCATGAAGGCATGCTGAGAAGGCGAGAGAAATACCTTATAACTTGCAATCAGTACGACCGATTGGTTATTATATGAAGTGAAACGTACGCACAGTTTTAATGCGTTTAAGACTTTTTTAAGGCGTTCTTTGGCAAAATTATTTTATTGAAAATCTATACTGGTTGTGTTTAATTTCATATAACAGTTCATCCTGATCACATACTCAGAATGGCAGTATATATATTCTTTTCGGCTTGTTTGAATTTTTGTATTTAACTTTCGGTTTATGTGGAGTTTTTTATACATTTCAGTGGTTCATGAACAAAGTAGTATTGAGGTACAGTCTTACAATAAATGCTTCAGAATGAATTTTTGGAGTATCCGAGATCGACGTTTTAAAGTATCGAATTTTTAAAGAGGGTACCAGATTCCTTTCATCTGATATTTAGCTTATTTAAGTCATTCCCCACGTAAAACACGTAAATTTTAGATGTTTCTTCGGATTCTAAATTTTTCTCCTCTAATTTTGTTTGCCACATGCGGTTCATAAATAAGCAATGCTTAATGATTATTTGAAATGGAAGAACAAAAATGATAATAATCACATACGGACAGAACAAGCCGAGGAAGATTTCAAAGTTGTTAGACATTACTGTCAAGAGAAGTTCTTTCTGTACATCTGGAACCTGACTTGCAATTAATACTGCAAGCTGAAGCTTCCAACCATACTGTCTGAGGAACTTTGTTTCAGGAAACAAAAGGGAAACTTCAAATGCCTGCATTCTATTCATAACAGCTTTCCTTATGGAGCGCATGGGCAATGCCTATAGATACAGAGATGTGCATGCATCGTTAACACATTTTCTACGCATGCTGAAACCTAGAGAACTCATTTACTGATTACAGTCTCTTAACTTCTGCATTTAAGAAAAAGTCAGATAAATTCTGTTCTTGATAAAGTTGACAGTTGGATTTTATTTCCTCGTTG
>KK117978.1:586292-633592 GCA_000611955.2 Stegodyphus mimosarum | reverse complement strand
CTCCACAGCAAGAATGGTTATGCGACGCCAAACCACCCCACAGTGTATAATGAAATCACTGAATTTCAATAAACAAATCTCGAATTACAGAAACTGCTTAAGGAGTCCGCAGATTGCAATATAAGAAATTTAATTTAACAGATTGAAACATTACTTTATATTGTGATATATATGCTATGTTGTGACTTACCTCACTTGTCTGACAGTAACATCAGAACAAGCCCCACGATATTTATCGTGGCAAGAAGTATCAGAATACTCCTGTCTTTGGCAAGAGCGATGTCGTTGGCAAACAGCATACAGGTGACAGTACGACTTTGCTCCGTTCCGTCCCCAATTTTGATGGAGTGCACCCTAGAAAGACGGCTCCGAATGTCTCCCACCCCTCTTCCCTTACAGGCAACTTCTCGAGAGGACTTTCGGCTCACCACATATTTAGATTGCCGCACAAACACTATACATTTACAGACATCCATGCCTTCTCCTGGATTCGAACCCGGGCCCCGGTACGGCAGTCAGTGTCGCCAATGCCGCTATCCTAGTTGGGTGGCGTGATATTTATGTAGGTAGTGAGCTTGCATACATTCTTTAGAATCATCACCTACGGATGTTTTATGAGTTGCATAAAATTTTGCACCATGGGATCAAGGCGAGCATTAAATTGATTCTGTTGCAATTAATTTTCGCCTTCTTTTGATAAGGATTTTAACAACTGGACTAAGCTTTGCATCCCATTCCAGAAAGCAAAATTTGTTAGGTATACTAAGTTCTTAGCAAACTATCGGTCTGATGATGGTCATTATGATATTAAAGGCCCTCTTTCACAATCCTATGAACTGCCTTATTGTCTCACCATGATCAGTCTTTCATGTGATGCCCGGCAATACAATGGATTTATTGAAACTTTTCCTAAAAAATTCTAAACTTTTTATATGACATGTATCCTATAAGTTCTGCTAAAAGAACTGGAAAGACTGCTAGACAAGATATTTGAGACTATCAATAAGGAACTGCAAGATTGTTCTTTCCACCATCTGTTTTTTAGAAATATACACTTGTATCATTAAGTACTTTCTTTTAAAAGAAATAAGTAGTAGGTAGTGCTTTCCCAATCGTTAAAAGAAATAAATAAAGCCAACTATCTCACTCCTTTCTCCAATATGAGACTTCACTCATCGCGTAAATTAAACAAACAAAAAAAAAAGACACAAATAAGATTAAAATGGATCGTTTTCTGCTGAAAGATAAAGACGAAATTCGAATATGCTGGTGGTCAAACCTATTCAGTATTTATACGACCAGACGTTCTAGAGAACTACCCTTTGGTTGTAGCAATGTACACTTATCAACAAACTTCTATTGCAGTAGCAAGTGTTCATAAAGAGATTTGAGAAAGGGACGCTAATAACAGTTAAAATTTTACTTAATTAGAGCTATACTAGGTTTACCTAATCGCGATCTGAAATTTTCATTTTCATTTTCAAGCAGTGACAACGGATTAGGAATTATTATTTTGTATTACTTTAGAATAAAACAGTAAAATCTGCTTCACTGAAATTTAATGTATTAAATATCTTATTATGCTACTGAAAATAAATAAACTATGTTTTTCCATAGGAGAAAACTAGAAAAATGTGAAATGCCCTCGCCGGAACTCGAACCTGGACCTCTTGAATACGCGCCAAGTTTGTTACCGTTACACCACGGGGAGAAAAATACTCCCCCTTTTTAAAGGCGACTGGGGATTAGAGGACTCAGTCCCCAGTTTCCGGTGGTGACGAATATTATCCATCACCTATAAGTTCGGGAGCCACAGCTGAGTCATTAGGTTATTTTAAAGCAGCAGACAAGAAAAATGTGCAATGCCTTCGCCGGGACTCGAACCTGGGCCTCTCGAATACGCGCCGAGTGAGCTACCGTCGCACCACGAAGGCAAGCTGGAAGGAGGAAGAAATTACCTCATGACTTCTGCATCTCAGAACTAAAACATTTAGCCTAGTGGAGAGGAGTTACCGTAACTGAGCAATTTTTTTTCTGTTGAAGACATGTGATTGATCGCCCTGGAAATCCATAGAGTGTTATTAAAATTCTACGTCAAAATAAGACTGCTGTTTTGATTACTTTTAAATTTTACATTGGCTTGTTTCTCTTCGAATTTAATTAAAAAAACTCGTTAAATTTAACTCAGAGTGGGTACAGAAACTTTTTTATTGCTGAAATATAAATCGAAGACTGACTTAACGGCCAGTGTTAAATTATTATAGGCCGTGTTGTAGGAATGAGTATAATATCACTGGAGTTGAGAAATGCTGTAAAATAATCTGGAAATTTTATTTAAGGAAATTTCTTGAAAAGTCTTTTCAAAAGTTAACATCTTATGCAGATTAATTAAGCCTTAAACCACCAGTACTCAATTTAGATTCTTACATTTCATTACTGACATTGGATTGGATTATTTGGTTTACGATAAAGCAGATGAAAGCTATCGGCCTAAAGAGAAGGATGCTATCATGGGAGACTATTGTTGTGACTAACCTCATTTATCCGACCTAATCAGAACAAGCTAACGAATTTTATAATGGCAAAAAGTACAAAATTATGCCTGTGGTTAGCAAAAACCCTGAGCACCATACAGGTGACAGAATGACTTTGCATAGTTCCGCTCTAGTTTTGAAGGAGAGCACCCCGGGGGATGAGTTCAGTGGTCTCCCACCCCTCTTGTAACTATCATCAACTTTTCGTGAGGACTTTTGGCTCATCGTATATTTTGAGTGCCCCTGTCGCGCAGACATTATACATTTACAAACACTCATTCCTTCTCCAGGATTCGAAACCATGTCCTTCGGTACGGCAGTCAGCTTTCTTTCCCATCTGGGTGGCCAGTGGAAGAATTTTTGAAGGAAACTGGCTCGCATTCACACTACACATGAGGAAAAATCATTAAAACTCCCATACAGCTAGCCCGTTCTCTGGGATTTGAATCGAGTCAAAATATTACTGTTTAGCGAATTAACAGGTCGGCCACTGGTGGATAACTTACGCATTTAATTTATTCACATATTCATTTTGCATAAGTGAAAGTACTTTTTGCAACACGCTGTGACTTCTGAAAGCTAATGCAATGTAATTAAACATTTAGAAGTAAATTAGTTTTTAACTTTGTCATAAAACATCATTAAATAGCAATTTCTATGCTAATTGTAATTAAGAATTTGGTAATTTTAAACTACGTCTTCTAAACTTTAAGTCAACTAGTTACCTGCATTGATAATTTTACAAGAAGCACCAGTCACCGTAGCAAAAATGCCTGCTAACATATTAATTTTGATCAAGAACATTCAGTGCTCTGCCAATGGCCGAGTAGTTCAGACCGCTAAATGCCGGGATTTCGATCTGGTTCCACTCCATTCGAATGGACTGGCTGCATAGTTAGTATTCATGATTTCTAACCTACGTCACTTGAACCCGATTGAGTTTCAATAAGAATGTTCTCCACGAAAGCATAATTTTTTGTAGGTGAATAGCCCTCCTACACTTTGAAATACTCAAGTAACCTAGCTTAACAAGAAATTTGCGTACATTAATGTAACTACGCTAAGATCCGATTTTATTTAAACTACATAATGAATGCAGGCGGTCAAATCACATTCACTGCTTGATTACGTTTAGAAGAAATAAAGCTTGAAGACCTACTGTTATATTAGTGCCTTTGAAGAACACCAGATATAAACTAGAACTTTTAGTACATTAAAACAAACCGGTTATGTGCGTTGTGATTAATGATTTAAATATCCGAACAACCCAATGAATACTGGTGTTGGTGTCACGTATAGTTTACCAGTAAATAAAATAAAACATCATATCAAATTTATAAATGAGACAGACTTTTATTTTACTATTAAAATTAATTTAAACTATTGGCTTTTAGAATTTTACGCTCCTGGGAGTCAAAAAAAGAAAATAAATATTGAACATTTTAGCAAAATGATATTAGAATCAATCAAATTTTATATTGGAACATAAAATTAATTGATCATTTAATTATATTATTAAACACTAGTATGAACTTAAATCTCCCGCCTCTTTCATAAAAAAAATTAATTTTGATTGTAAACCATGAGTTAAAAGAATAAACATGAATTTACACCTTTCTAACTTGATATTTAAAGGAATTATTTAATTGAATTAAATTTAATGATTTATCAAATTCACTAAGAAGGTCACTTAGCTTGAATCCATACCGGTGGCAGCATTAAACAGAACCCAAGGAAGTTCTATTCGGCACGGGAAAGTGGATGCATACAGGACAGCAGGCGAGACGTAGAAAATTCCTAAAGTTGGCTGATGGCACCCCTCCAGCAACGTACACAACTCCACGAACATGGGTGCGGCAGAAGATGAACCAGGCTATATCCGAGGTAAAACTTCCGTCGAAGGTCTAGTAACTACGCCGAGGGGATTACATCTTGAGAGAACCTAAAGTAGGCCCCTCACAGCTATTCCGAAGCACATCATTCTAAGGAGGGCAAGAGTATTCAAAGAGCGAGCATGAATTTGCCCGTCGATCTCAGTCTGCACCCCGCTAACACCGGGAATCAAGCAAGTAGAAGAGAGTTGAAGAAAAGGTTGAAGAGAGCGAAAAACCGCGTGTACGAGCTTTTTGTTACAAACGTTTACCAACGGCGCCAAAACTCCCTCAAAAGGGTGACAATTCCTGACAAAAACGCCCCGAAGAAAACAGTATAAAAATTCTTGCTTTTCAAAGCGTTAATTCAACACCTTTCCTTAATCTCACCAGAAACATCGTCAAAAACTAGCCAAATAAAAACAAATGTTAATAGTAAACCTAGAACGCTACCGGGACACAAAATAACTTTCCTCATATATCCTCATAAATCACCCCAAAGCAGCTTAATAATGACAAGATAGCAATCACACTAAATCCTACGAAAGCTACAAAATTTTGCTAATTAAATTAGCATATTTCACAAGTTAATTAAGCTATTGACTTAAAAGTAATTTTAAATTAAAGTGCAAATCTTTCTGTTTCTTCTAGTATAATTATAATTACATAAACTCAAATTAAGTATTTTAAAATCCAGATTATAATATGAAAAACACACCCCATTCCCATTGTCTGCTGCCAATCGCGTTCCGAAAACGAAAGTACGAACTTACTATGTTAAGTGCAAAACTGTAATTAAGGTAAACCACATTAACACAGAAATTAAATGAAATACACATTGTGTAGCATAATTTAGAATATAAATGAATGAATTAATTAATTAGCTTAATTTCACTATACAACACTACCGTCACTTCTATCAGAAATTATCCAAATTTGATGGCTGACTTCAGGCAGCTCAACACTAGAGCGGAGACGAAATGCAGTGTTTGAGTCTCAATCTGAGTCCCTTAAAAGACATTCTGTTCTTAAAACTCCATATGCTAAAATCATTAAATATTTTTCAGGCATCCGCCGCAAAGCCGCTTTTTTAAACCACAGAGGATTCGGTGGATGGTTTATAAGAAATTTGAAAGTATCTATTATAAAAATTTAGCTTTTTAATATGTCGTATTTATTATTGCAGTTTATGTAGTTAACACCCTGTCTAGAAATTCAGACGTCTTGTTTATAAAACTATTGTTGAAGCCATATGGCAAATGCTTCCCCATTTATCCGAACGAATCTCGACTAATGCATCTCGAAAGGTACTGCACTAATTTGAGTATCATAACAACTATCTCCTAATAATAATCCTAGGAAAATCAGCCATATATAAACCGAACTTCTGGAATATCTCGGGGGATCTTTTGATGCCATAAAATATGTATATTTATTCTATGGGACTAAATCTAATCCTATATCCCGCAGGAAAAGATCGGGAACCTTTCAACACAATCTATGGGCAAATAAATAAGACGTTGCGTAAACAGCAACACACACACACATATATAGACGATCCTTATAGTTTCCCTGTAAACGGCAATATGATTAGGTGAGTAGCCCTGATGATATAGAATCCGGTGAAGCAATTTCCCTAACGGTCGTTTAGATTTTCTTTTATCATTGTGAAAACGAATGTCTCTTCTGTACTTTAAGCATTGCGTTTATTCTTCCTTTTTCCCGCAGAACTGCTATTGTGTTGACACAAATATTGAAGAATTTCTAGCTTGCTTTTCATTCGTACCGCGGGAGAAAGAACGTTTCCATTACAAATAGAATTTCTCTGAAATGGGAACGAATTCACTTTTAAACTGGTACGATATTTTCATTTATGTATGTGAAGAAAGGTTTAAATTTTAACATGCGTATTCAAAAATATAAAATACCTAGGTATGCCATATCCACAAAAGTCCTTATTTATATTCAAACATCGCTCGTAGCCATACATTTCCAATTACAAAACTGTTTTAAATGAAGCAGAGATTGCTGTTTTCGTATTTTTAATTTTAAAATGAAAAATATGAAACGCACTATTTTATACGTTCAACCGATCCTTATATTTGTATTCAGGAAATTTTTGTATTCGTTATAAAAATGAAACACGATATATTTGACAGACGTATCACAAATTTCGACGGAGATATTTGATATTAAAATCTGGTATCATATTTAGGGATGGTACACAATTTGAAGATAGAAATGTTTGTATCTGTACGTAACTAAAAATAAAGTATCAGTTTAGAAAAGATTTCTAATGTTAAGAAATTAAGTGACAAGGATTTTTATGCAGGTATATTAAAGTGAGAAGCAAAAATGTAAGTAAAAAGTGTAATTTTTTTTTAAAATGGAGATCGTATTTTATATAATACGGAATCAATCATATCAGAATATTATAAAGTTTGTGCTCTAGAAAATAGTAGCAAGCTTCGGTACTGCCAAGCAACCAACTCGTAATATTAGTATTAACTAAAAATGAAAAATATTTGTACATTAATGAGTTTTTTATATGATTACTAAATTATGGTTCTATAGTAATAATATTTCATGAGAATTTTTAATACCGCATTCTTAGCCTTTATTTTCTGAGAAAAAATTTATAAATTACTCCTGCGAAAATTATTTCGACGCATCAAATGTAACAAAATTAAAGACACAATAAGTCACAAAATAATATCATTGAATAATATTTAATGGAAAAAAATCAATCTCAAATTATTGTAAGTTATTTATTGCCCGACCTCCTCAATGCAAATTGACAAAAAACGTTAAAAAGTGTAAATTTTGAAGCTATCTTTGCAGTTTTTGTTGTACGGAAATCAAACTTTTTATGTTTTATTTTTTATCGTGAACACAAAATTTTCCTAAGTGTAGGTACCGGAGGGTCGTGCAAAAAGTTAGATTTCGTAAATTTAAAATTAATTTTATTTAAATTAAAAAATATCAAAGTTTCATTCCTTGCATCATTTAAAACTTACCATTTAAATTCATATGTTTGCAACCAACGGTTGTGAAAATAAAAACTGGGCGAGGACTTTTATGGACACGGTGTGTATGTAATAATTTAGATGTTAATGATGGAGTGACGATTCATAACAGATGTAGCAATACTCATGGATAGTTGAAAATATTTTATTTCTGGACAAAGCAAAGCTTTTAGTTTTGATGAAGATATATAAAGCTATATCGGCTCAGAAAGCGTATCTGTTCTTAAATAATTACATTGTTATATTTATTATTATGTCTCAGAAAGTCGGCAAGTCAGAGAAGCGGGAAAGGAATGCTACAATATTATTTCGAAGGTTAAGATAAAAATGATTTAGTTTTGGTTCGGCTTCACTTTGATTGGCTAATTTAATTTGAAGCTTTCAAATTCTAATATTATTATGGTCTAATGTTATTACGTAAGTGCCTACGTCATAAGAATTATGTAAGAAACAGACGACATGAATTAATTAATTTTGAAATGACGCAGTTTAGCCTTATTTATTGCAAGCAGTTTCTAACTTTATTACAGAAAGTAAAAATAACCAAATTAGAAAGAAGAGTTAAGGGATTATTGCAAATGAAATTTAGACTTTTATTTTACTCACTCACACACACGTACTCATGCACGAATATACTTACGTGTACATGTATTTATGTATGTATGTAGGTATGCATATATTTAACACATCTATGCACATATACACACAAACATATATATATGTATATATACCTATGTAAGTAAGACTAAAAATCCAGGGCCCACCAGCAGCCAAGATGTAAAGTCACTGAATACTGGTAGTTTCGATCTGTGTTCGATTTTAAGCCAACAGGCTGGCTGTATGGGCGTTTTCGTGGTTTTCCCCATATGTAACATGTGTACGAGCCAGTTTCCCTTAGAAAGTCATTCACGAAGGCATCCCTCCCTTTAGGCAAATAGCCCTAGTGTGCTTTGCCGAAATGTCAATAAACCAACAAAAATAAAAACTGGTTCTTCAAGTGAATGAAGAAATCGGAGAAAGTTATAGGGGCTATAAGTGGCTGTATAAACTTTGATGTAAATAAAAATTACAGAAAATAATTTAAATATAATAGTTAATACTACATTGTAAAAGTAGGCGTGAAATTATAATAATCCGTACTATATGCACTTAGAAATATGACTGATAATGTTTGATTGAATGTCAGCCATTGTTCATCTTCCCTGATGAGACGACGGATGAGAGACTATCTCTATTACTTATTTATTTGCAAATTTTTTTTTAAATTTTATTTTGAGTACTTTTCGCTTCATTATTCTTCACTTGTATTAACATTATGAAGGCTACTTCACTATCTATCTACATCTATGTGTTTCCAGCAACATAAAACTCTCATGTAGTATGAAGTACTATATTTACCTTCTTTCACGTTGCTTTAGCCTTCAAAGATTGTCTTTACTATACTATGTTTCTTTGAATAATAATGAAGCAATAAAGCTACCTAAGTAATATTTTCATATATTTATAGAGATGTTATAAGGTATATCTCCCACATTCTTAGCGTGCCTTCGTGGTGTAGTGGTCAGCACACTGAGCCGGTATTTCAGAGGTCCGTGGTTCGATTCCCGGCGAAGGCCTTGCATATTTTTCATGACTCCTGCTTCGAAATAAACCTAATGTCTCTACAGTGGCGCCCGAACTAAAAGGGTTGTGGATGATGACTCTCCACACCCAGGATTTGGCGACTAGGTCCCCTAAAACCCTAGTCGCCCTTTAAAAAGGGGAGTATATAAGGTATATCTCCCACATTCTTAACGTGCCTTCGTGGTGTAGTGGTCAGCACACTGAGCCGGTATTTCAGAGGTCCGTGGTTCGATTCCCGGCGAAGGCCTTGCATATTTTTCATGACTCCGGCTTAACCTAATGTCTAATGTTAAATAAACCTAATGTCTCTACAATGTGACTGACAGTATTACAGAAGTCGCAGACATGACATAAGCAGGGTTGAGACAAGCGAGAGAAGAGTGCTTGGATTGTCGATGCTAGTTTAAGAACGGGGGAATTAGAGATGTGCTTTATTTCTGTTGAATAGTTAATAAGTTAGTAATATCAGTCAAATTTAATGTTATTATTGGCTAAACGACTTTAATTTCATTTTTGCCTTTATGTAAATACATGCGTCATGAGCGTTATATAAGTATCATACGACAAAGGTTTATTTTGAAATACCATAATTCAGAAAGTTTTGTTATAAGAATATGACTATAGTTTAGGATGTACAGACATTAGGTTTTTTTTGAAAGCAGAAGATTTGAAAAATGAGCAATATCCTTGCCGGGACTCGTACCCCGGGCCTCTCGAATACGCGTCGAGCGTGCTAACCACTGCACCATTAAAGAAGGGGGGAGAAATATCTTATGAGGATATTAAAAGGAAATTAGGCAACTAAAAGGAGAACTTAAAGAACTATTGTAAATTAAAGCTAGAATTTTATTTCCCATATTCTTTATCTATATATATATAATACACCACACACACACGCACATATATATGTGTAAATATATGTATGTATGAATGCAGGTAGAATTAGTTTCCATTTTTCCCTTAGCCCCTGTTAGAAGGTAAAGCTGTGTTTTGTTATTGTATATGCTTTGCATAAGAAAACGAGAGTAACAGTAGTTCATTTAAAATTTTAGTAGTAGTTCAAAATTTTAGTAGTAGTTCAAATTAGTAGTATTAGTAGTAGTTCATATTAGTATAAGTAGAAGTTTTAGTAGTAGTTCAAAATTTTAGTAGTATATTATTCAGTAATTTTAGTAGTATTTTATTCAGTAGTTCATTCAAAATTTTAGAGTAACAGTAGTTCATTCAGTCTACACGTGGCATGTCTTTTTATATTTCGAAACAGACAGAATTCATTAGTTAGTTGATCTTTTGGTTACTAAAAAGAGTAATTTCAAAATAATGCATAGAACTGAATCGAAGTGAAATATGAAGAATCAGACTCACATTTAAGCTAAAACGTGTGGATCATTAAAAGCTTCGTATTGAACAATCAGACTTGATTGAATGAAAAGAGGGATTTTAATTCAGTTTTTATTCGCTTTTTAAATAGAGCTTGTCACCGCCCTGATCATATTGATTATAGAAGTTGTCATTTATGGCGCTAGAAAAAGATTTTAAACTTTTACTTGGAATTATACAATTTGAGCTGATAACGAACTTCATTAAAAAAGCTTTTCTCATCACTAATTAAAATGCTGACTACGTCGGACTATCTTTGGAATTTAAAGAGAGAGAATATTTTCCGCAAAGAAGGTTAAAGGTTTTAAACAGTTATATTATGAGTTATATTTTTTTTACTCAAAGACGGGATATTCGAATCCTCGAATCCCACGAAATTCGAAAGAAGATCAAAGACTTCAAAATTCGGATCTTCACGATTTTTTCGTCATTAGAATCTTTTCAATCCCAACATAAAACCTTTTAAATATTTTATCTAAAAACGCTGGAAAGATTATGTTTTTTGTCTACTTATTAAGACACCCTGATCGATGTAGTAGTTAGTGATGTTGGCTGCCAATATGCTTAGAGAAAATATGTTTGAGAAAAAATATTTCCGTACTTCAAAATAGTGGGAGGATAGGAATAATCTATCAACATGCGGTTAAAATTCTGAATTTGACATTATCTGAAATTTTAGAGAATACTAAAAATCATTGCTACAGACAGCGACCTTACCTTTTTAACGAATATTTCTGAAAGCTGTCTTTTACATTGGAAAGACATTAGTTTGGAAGAATTTGTTTCAAAACACCATTCGTCGGAAATTAAAAATTAAAGAATTTACATTTAATAAAGAAGCTTAATTTTTATACTACGTATGCATCCTCTTCTTGCTGGGGAAGTTGATTGAAAACATATATATGATAGTATTTTTGAGGGTAGCATTTGCATTTAACAGACAGAAATGTTTTCTGATTGATTTTTCAATAGGCTGAAATAGGAACAGGTTGGTAATCGGAACATTCTGCATAGAAGGACCGTTTGTAATTATACGTCGAAGGATAATTTGGAATAAAGTTTTACACTACTCGACATTGAAAATGCAACACCAAGAAGGAATGGACAGAAAATGATGAAATTTGGAAAAAAGAGACAGCAAGCAGCAATAAGTGATCTTTATTTCAAAATGATAGTCAGAATACAGAGCAAGAACGGCGTCGGCACAATAGGATCTAGGACCACCGCGGACAGGGACGCACAAAAAACACGTCTAGGCATAGAAGTGCGAATGGTGTCCTGAGGGATGGCTCTCTATTCCCTTTCAACCATTTGCCACAATTAGTCTTCTGAACGAGGCAGGGGCAGAGTCTGCAACGGCGTCCAGTCATATCCCACACATGTTCGATTGGTGGCAGGTCAGGAGAGTACGGTGGCCAGGGAAGCATCTGTATACTTTGCAGAGCATGTTGGCAGATGCGAGCACTGTGTGGTCGGTGCTGAAATTTGCATTAGGCAGCCCTTGAAGGTAGGGGATTGCCTCCGGCCGCAGTACATTACCCAAGTATCGTTGGGCCGTCATAGTGCCCTGAATACGAAATAGAGGTGTCCTGGAATCGTAGGCAATAGCGCCCCAAACCATATGCCACCTTGTCGCGCGGTGGGGTGTTCCACAGTTACTGCCGGATTAGATCTGTGTCCACGTTGACTCCACACACGTATGCGGCGACTGTCGCTGGATAAAAAGAAGCGTGACTCATCTGAGAACACGACGTTTCGCCATTCTGTCATCCACATCGCTCCAGTCCGGCACCATTCTAAACGTTGGCGTCTATCCTGTGGGGTCGATGGCAGTTTTCTTAACGGACGCCGTGAGTGCAGGCTACGTTCAACCAATCGACGGGAAATGGTTCTGGTCGACACGAGAACGTCCAGTTATCTTGCACATGCTGCAGAATCGCGGTACAAGTGACTTGTGGGAACGCCACAGCTTGTCAGCGGATGCTTCGATTCATGCGCGCTGACGTCGCTCTGATTGCAAATGCACCCCTCCTTCTTCCCACATTCCCTTGTTCCAACCATGTTCGCCATAGCCGATGCACCGTGCTCGCATCCATGTGGGTATCAGCTGCGATTTGACGTAAGGACCAACCCGCCCTTCTCAGTCCGATCACCATAACCCTCGTAAAATCGTCAATCTGCTGGAAGTGCCTTCGTTGACGGCGGCCTGGCATTCTCTCCTATTATTCGTATCCTCCGGGACAAAAACCAACTTTCTTCGATAATTCGTCTAGCAGAAATAATGACACGAATATTGCCCATTCTGCACATTCCTTCCCTTATATCTTACTTCACGTGCGTCGGAGAGCTGAGCATTTCACATCATTCGCATAACTCAATGACGTGCGTTTACTCAAAAATTTGCATAAATTTCTGACCACTCCTTCTTGGTGTTGCATTTTCAATGTCGAGTAGTGTATATATTTATGAGGTGTAACATGACCGAACAAAAACCGTAGGTCCATGACCAGTCTCTCATGATACATTTAGCAGGCAAACGTTTTGAAACACCAAGTATGTATGCAGTGTGTCTCGTAAATATGGCATAAATTCTACATAGCAGTACCTATGGCTTTGTGGCGGATGAAAACCGGTCAAAGAGCTATATGTCTTTGAATCTTCTGCTTTCAAGAAAAATTTGAATGAAAAATTATAACGTCATGTTCGGTACAAAGAAATTAAGTTTCTTAAAATATTATATACATCATAGATGATTAAAACAAAATAAACTTCGAGTTTACCAATAACCGAAGATTTGCCAAATTACCAATATTGGGTATTACAACAGTTTGCGACAGTTAACACTTCACCTTAAGAAACTTAGTTGTAACAAGGTTTGTTTAAGATACCTTTGCTTAAGATACCTAGGTTGATGATTTCCATGTGATAATTAGCGCAATAATTTTTATTCCGGTTTTTTGAAAATAATTGCTCGTAGAGATGTAGTTCTATATCAGTAGTTATCCACTCTCAGCAAAGATCGTATTCGCGAGATTAAGAAATGCTTCACATATATGACGTAATGCAATAATATAGCACACAGTATTTTCACTGTCTTGTAAATTTAAATCCAAAAGTGTCATTTTTTCTAGTTTAGGTTTCTGAGAATATGGAACGAATTTCTTACCTAAGATCATAGCAAAACACTCGATTGCTATCTGCCTAAAGAAATAGATTTTAGGTGGAGAACGTTTTAATGGAAACTGGCACGTATTCATGTTACAGAGGGGAAAAAACACTAATACTCCTATACAACTGGTCTCTTCCCCGCGTTTTGGTTGAAAATGATGAAATTAAAACTTTCCCAGCTAATGTCTTTCAGCTAGACATCTAGTTGAACCTTGCAATTTCATTTGCAGACTCAGTAAGTTCTTTCAGAAGTCAGAATCCGGCAGAACAGCGGCCAAACGGCAAAAACACAGACCACAAATTATTCGAGGTTCACCAGCGGCCGAGCAGTAAAATCGCTAAGCGCTGGTAGTTCCGACCTGGGTTCGATTTCAGGCGAACAGGCTGGCTGCAAGGACGTTTTTGTGGTTTTCCCATGTGTGCCTTAAAAAGGCATCCGTTCCCATAAAGTAGGTAACCATAGTTTGCATTGCCATAATCAACTAAAGCAAACCGAACTAGTTATTAGAGCATGATTCAGATCCCGTCGAACGGGCTGCCTGCATGAGATTAGTAATGGTTTTTCTCACGTGTGACATGAACGCGAGCTATTTTTTCTTTTAAATCTATCCGCTTAGGGAGAGGCCTAGTCTTCTTTGCCATAATTTAAGTAAGCCAACCCGAAATAACAATCATTCTGACTGATATAAAAATAAGTTGATTAATTCTAAGGATTTTGCACCCTTAATTTACGCCCTCATTTCTAAGATTTGAATCATATAACAGATTTAATATTGACCTGTAATTAAAGACAGTATTACTTCTTTTTTCAAAGAATAGACCAGGAACAGCTACTGTCTGCACATTCCGAAGAAATTGTTTTTTGATTAACCGAATGCTGATTTTTTGCTAAAGTGTCATCTTATGTATATTAACTGAATGCCATTTTGTAATTATTTCATTAATTTAGTCAATTGATTTATTCAGTAATTAATTCATTTTGAATTTAAATTTTTTTCCTAAGGACGGAGAAATTCACAAATTTTTACCTTGGATTAAGAGACACTAACCAATTTCAGTTTTAATACTGATACTCATTATTTTTTCAAAATTCGTGTCTTATCGGAAGCCCCTCTCAAGGAAATATATTTATTTAATTTTTAATTAAACATAAGAAATACCTTTTCTAATCTAATGCATTTGAGTTAGGGTATTTTACTTTTCTTCCCTTTCGACGGGTTTTAATTGCAAAAGAGATGGTAAAACAAGGTCTTATATTCCCCTGATTATTTGGGTGGTTCTTTTTTAAGTCGTTAGCTTCAGATTGTATAATGGATGAGCGATAAGTGTCTATAGACCATTTGGTTGATCGTCTGAGTTGCCACTAAACATGTGCTAGAGCGCGCATTAGATGATGTATGTGGATCACGTTTAGGTTGTTACTAGTTTTCTTCCTAATGGTTTTTCGAAAATTTTGTAATGCTTGAATGTACTACTACCGCTTGCCACAAATGCGGAACGTCTCAAGCTGCTGATTGCTGGTTCTGGAAATTTTAGGTTTTGTAGAAGAGGGGTGATATCATTTATTGGACTGCTTCTTCGTTTTCGGTTTATAAAGGTATGTTTATACTTTCTCCCATGTTCAAAATTTAAAAAGAAAAGAGCATGTCTTCGTTAGCTTGAAATGTTTCCAACAAATGAGAGCAAATGAACTCCATTTTTTCGGCTTTATATCGGGTGTCATTTGCGGAGGTACCCACTTTGTATACACTTTATGACAAGCTAAGTCTTCTACTATCTTTTGTATTCCATTGTGATCGTTGTTCATTCGAATCAATTCAGTCATACGTTAAAGATTTGTATCAAGGTTTCGGTTAATTAACTTCAACTTGCCTAGTTTGTCTTTAGTATTGGTTCTACCTGATTTAAACTTCATCTATCTGTACATAATTTTTCTCCTGAATGGTTAGTGTCTCCATATATGCCCTTGTGAATGTCTGGCATCCATCTTTGGCCAGAAACGTAATGGTAGCACGTTATTTGTACTTCATATCTATTAATTATTTGCTGTGAAGAAAATTATTATTACTCATTTTTACTGGAAAAGAGTTATTTCAACAATGTACGGAATTCTGAGTATCTTTAGCAATTAATAAAAACGCTAAGTATACTGTTCCTTTACTTTCAGCAGATTACTCGTATGTGGTTACATTCGATCTTCTGTGATAAAACTACGAGTCTCATTTGAGTTGATGGACCGAACTGACAGTTCCTCTTTAGTTCGACCCCAAATGAAGAGTCGCGTGTAAATGTTTCATGGTTTTTCTAATGCGCAATCTGAATAAGAGCCAAACTGCATTAAAGTTCACTATGAAAGCATCTCTCCTAAGGCATATAACTCTCGCATGCGTAGCCTTAATTATTAAATTATCCAGTCATCGTTACATTTGTTAATTAATCAAAAATCCCGAATCATTCAAAAAAGAGCTGAACACTGGTAGGTCGAACTGGGTTCAAGTCTGAGCAAACGGAATGTCTGAATTGATGTTTACTTTGTTTACCGTGATGATTTGCTCGAGCAGTGGCCGAGTGGTTAAAATAGCTTAATACTGGGAGTTCAAACTTGGGTTTGGTCTCAGAAACGGGTTGGCTGTATGCTTACTTATCGCCGGTTCTCCTTGGGTAACTTGAATATGAATCACTTTCTTTTAGAACATCCTCTACGAAGGCATTCTTCCTCTTAAGCAGTTAGTGCTCATGAATTCAATAACCTAACCCTGTTGTGATAAGACTAGAAGCTATTTTACCTTTGAAAATGTCATCCCTTCCCTCAAACAAATAATCTTATTGCCTTTGCCATAATTAAATAATTCAGACCTGAATCATCTAAAAATGTCTACCATAGGTAATACAATGATTCGGACTCAAATGGAGTAGATGTGATGCAAAGCTCTGTGTCATATGTAAAAACGAAGCAATGGTCTCCGATAGTACCTTATCGTCTTCGATTAACATTTTTATACATTAAGGATGAAGATTTTGCTAAGATTAATAATACGGCCACTGCAATAGATAAAACTTAAAATTTATAAAACTTTGAAATTTCATGCTTATAAAATAGATTGTGATGAGATAATTATGTGTTTGATTCATCAATTACTTTAAAAGGAAATTTGAAATCTGCATCAAGCCCGACAGTTTAGCCCTAGAATAGAATTATATTTTAAACAACAGTGGGAAAGGATACATTTTAATACAGGATTATTCTTTTATAAATCTCTCATAAAATATTACAAAACACTATTCAGGTCGCTCATGAGTATCTGTAGTAATGCATTTTTATGTATTATCACTCATTGTTATAAATCTTTTATTAATGCCGTTTACGCAATTCAGAGTTAAAATAAAATTAATCCAATAAAAAATTCAAAAATGATTTTCCTCCAGTAAAAAATAACTGTTTTCCTTATCCAAAGGCCTTATCTAAATTGCTAATATCCTTATCCAAAGGGCTTTTGAGTGAACTATTTTCTTCAGCAAAGTCATAAAAATATGAACAAGATAATACATTCCAGAAGTTAGAGATTACTTTTCCCCTAAGTAGAATCACTCTTGAAATATTTTAAATCAGGAACTGAAATGTTTTTAGAATGCATTCAAAATCTTTCACTGTACACGAATAAGTACTTAACTTACTTTAGATTTTTCGAATGATTTCAAATCGAAAAAATATTTGAGCATGAAAAAGAAGATATTTATAAGAACTATGTGTCTGGATTCAGTTTCGATCCGCCCAACTGGTGGCTGCTATCTAAAATTCAAAACATTGCTTTTTTCTACCATAACGTGAAATATTATTTTCGCTCTGCATGCAAACGAAAAACAAACGCAGAATTCTGTAAGTATAAAAAAAGGTTTCAGCTTATATATATGACATGAAACGCCTCCTTTGGGATCTTCGTATTTTACAAAGAACAAGCGCAGAGTAAAAGCTTGCTTTCCTTTCCTTACGGCATGTGATTCCCGTAAATATATCAGTGTTTGGAGCCTGAATAAAATTCTTCAAATTATATAAGAATTCCAAACTTTTATTTAATGTTGTTCCTCTGAACGTGATACATTTTAGTATATTAAATTTGCAATCACATTAATGGACTAAGAGTAGGGATTTAGATAAGCTTCTGCAATTTAAAATGCTAAAAAGGGGAAAGGGGCAGATTAGTATTTGATATTTAATTACCGTCTTTTAGCAAAAGATGCCGCAAAAGGGAACCAAAGCCACAGAATTAGGTTGCTTTGGGGAGTTCACTATTCTTCCAAGATCATGTTCCTGCTAACTCGAGATAAATGCATTCATTTTCAATGAATAACCGATATTAAACAAAGACGTTTTCAATGTCTAAAGAAGAAACACGAACCATAACAATCGCGCTGATAATTTATTATTAAATCACCATTCCAGCATTCGTGTCAATGAAACCATTGATTCTAAGAGGCAAAATAGCTGGCATTGTATGCTTGAATTCGATTAGGATTGATGCCATGAGAATTCATTTATTGAAGTATCCTCAATAATAATGAGGCAGCCTGGCTAAACTGGAAAGAGCTTCACGTGATTTCCATGAATGGTATTGGCTACAGATAATAACACATAGTTAAATATTTTGATCGTCAAAATAGAATTGTATAACTGCAGAAGCAATTGGTGGAATATATTAGTACTCAACGAAAAAACAAATTTACTAGTATTTATTGCTTTTGACGTTGTAATAAATTAACTCGAAATTTGTGGTTTCGAAACCATCTACGTATTAACCTTTTAAACCGCAGGATTTTAAAAACCCATGCTAGAATTTGTAATTGAAACTCAAAACAAAAAGAGGAGACAGTGGTACATCATAGTAAGATTTACTAACTTTTTGATAAATGGTTAATAAGTGAAATATGTACAGCGAAGTAAATGCCGTCGAAAAGTAATAAATGCTTACGTTAACTTTATGAGGTATTTTATGCTAATTAATCAATTATTGTGGTTTAAACTTTTGTTATAATTTCTTCTATCCATAGTCCTCATCACAATGCAAATTAGTTGTTTATGTATTTAAGCTGAAGTCTTCTGTCAGCCTCGTCTTGATGTTACTTAGATTCGCCAGCTCTGTCAAGTTTCGCAGCCAACTATGCAGAAAGCTCGTCCGCCTGGGTTCGAATCCGGGGCGAACTAACAGGATTCATCAGTCTTGAACTGCTCTGCCATTGACAAGGCTCTAATATATACATATATATGAATATACATATAAGGGGGTAAACGGGAAGTCCCTTTTGTTTAACCTTTTGAATACGAATTTAAAAAAATTATCCCGCTTTCGAAGGGTAAAATCACTGACACTGGTAGTTTCGACCTGGGTTCGATTACAGACGTTTTCGTGTTTTACCCATGTGTAACGTGTATATGAGCCAATTTCCCTTAGAACGTTCTCCACAAAGGTATCCCTTCCCTTAGGCAGGTAGCCTTAGTATGTTTTGCCATAATCAACAAAACCTAACTGTAATTATCTAGAAGATCAATATAAAAACTTGTATGTAATCTTGATTAAAAAGAAAGCAAATTCTTAAAAGTTTGAGCCAATTCTCTTTATTTTTTAAAACTGCTTATATCCAGTTATCGAAATATAGACTACTTGAGTGACTGAATTAAGGTAAAGCTACCACGAAGCTAGTTTTCAAAGGAGAGATGATTTTGTGGAGGACCTTCGAAAAGAAAATGGCTCCTATTTATGTTCTACAAGTAGAAAAGCCATGAAAACATTTGTGTAGCCAGCCCGTTATCTGAAATTTGAGCGCAAGTCGAACTTCCAATATTCAGTAAAATAGTCCATTCCGACCCTGATGGATCTGTCAAAACATTGATTTTATAATAAATGTTTGGCCAACGTTACCTGTATTTACACCTATTTAAAAAGATATAACTTAAATCATCTTAAAAACACTAACTAGTGAGTAAGCTTAGTAAATACATTAAAAGCAAACCAACTTAAAGTGGAACTAAAGTTTTATTTATATCTTACTATAATATATATGTATATATATACATATATGTAAAATTTAAAATATCTGTCTTTCAAATAATAAATTAATAACAGACTTTTAACTCCCGTCTTCATTCTAAAAATAATAATGACATCTTTAGACTGCGTCATTTCTAGATTAATTTATGCCACGAAGCTTGCGTAACGCTGATGACGTAGTAATTGGGGACCTAAACGTTGAGAACTTAAACCAAAACCCCTCTCTTAACAGCCTGCCATATTGGATAACTACGCACTTCAGCTTCTCTCTCTGTGCTGGTGGACGCTATTTCGCTGTGCTCGCTTCCTATCTCAACAGTATCAATAATATAAATAGGCACGATTAGAGTGCTAAGTGATTGTATCCACAAATGTCTTTTTGAAATAAAATCGGAATTAAAACCGTCTCGACTGCCAAGTTCTTAGTCTTCACGAATTCTACGTTTTAAGTATCAAGTATCTTCGCAATTAGCATTTCCACGCTTCTACGTCTGTGTTCCTTCATCAATACCTCTCTGAAGTTTGTTTTTGTTATATTTTTTTGTGTGGTCTGCATGTTACGCCCATAATCATAAGTGATCAAAAATGTGATTTCGATAATTAGTTCGTGTCCTGCAATAAAGATTATGTTCACTCGGTCTACCAGCCTCTCCTTCGAGTGTCATCTTTCTAATTATGCAGGAGTCTCTCCAAGTTTATATGACACACATATGTATGTAAGATATAAAAAATTATGATAGCTGCTTTAAAAAATAATTGGCGACCTTAAAATTAGCATTCTAAATTTGGTGCTCTCCCCCTAAATTCATCTGTTCTCCCAAATACGAGATCTTTCTATCGTTGTAACGCTGCTGGAAAAGGGCAACCAAACCTAATATTAACCAATCATAGCTTGTCTCTAGAATCGCCCCTACTCTGGTATAAATACCGCTGGCAGTTATTTACGTCATTCTTATTCTGCTAGCTAGCACCTTGCTAATATCTCACCGCATTGCTTCCCCGTCTAAAATGCTTGCGTCTTAATGTTAAGAACCAATGTACATAGCAATTTATCATATTTCATTATGACTGAATGATAGAAAATGTATTGGATTGCATTATGATTGGATAAATATCTACGGAGATGATTTTATATGCGAAGAAATAAAGACTGTGAATTCATGAATTTCATATTTTGTTATCTTCATCTGTAAGCTTTCACTATAAGCCGCAACGACTACAAACTCTTCTATGCTTCAGAAATATTACATATATATATAAAACTTGAAATAAGTTGTTGTACTTAATAGGCATTAGCAGTAAGTACACTGCGCAAAAAAAAGGGACAGTTCTGTTTCTCCCGTACTACTGGGCCGACTGATGAAATTCAAATAGCGTTTTTCATGCCTCGAAAGCGCGACTTAGGATATATATTAGATTTATATATAGCGTTGTTCTGATATAGGTATTATGACACAATATCAGACTTCTTCTGGTATGACATGCCAATTTTTTTCTCATATTATGCCTAAATATTAAATTTTGTAAAATTTGGCGCGAAATTTACGGAGAAATTAAAATATTTATCTTGGCGCACTTTCAGTTTTCGCCAAGAATGATTCACTTGGCGAACTTCTTAATTTATAGCAACCTATTTTCCGTTCCTTTTTTTCATTGTACGCGAGCGGTAAAAAGGACATCGTTAATTACTTTCAAATAATTTTAACGAAGTGCGTAAACCACATTTTCGTTATTATCGCTTATAATAAATACTACAAATTTCAGAACGGGCCAAAATGTAAATTCACGTATATTATAGGAAATTTTGAATAAAAACTTTGCAGGTATGCTTAGAAATACATTTACTTTAAGATAGTGATAAAACGGTTATAAGTTATAATTGAAAATTCTTTTCGAAAAATTTATAAAAATTATTTAAAAAATAAATTGTAAAAATGGGAGAATTATATTTGGATTAAGCATAAACTTCGAATTCTGGAAGAAGGAATTAAGTAAGATTAATAAAAAAAGAGATGTTAGTAAATATGTATCAAATTCAATTAACACTGAGGAGCTAAAATTTTGAGAGCTAATGTTTTAGAAACTACTCGTGTGATTTACAAATCTTGGCAGTTTGCCATAATTTGAGTCGTAGAATCTAAATATCGAAAAAAAGGCGCATGTCATTTCAGAAAATTCGATTTTGTGTCAAAATACCTGTATTAGAACAATGCTATATATAAATCTAATACATATCCTAAGTCGCGCTTTCGAGACATGAAAAACGCAATTTGAATTTCGTCAATCGGAGAGTAGAACGAAAAATATAGAAACGCCCCCTTTTTTTTCCGCATTGTACAATACAAATACATCAGATGTATTTGCAAAACAGCCTTTGGGAGCCACTGATTTCCTGGTATCTCTCAAAAGCGACTTAACAATCTTCACTCTAAATTATAAAAAATTGTAGCTATCGCTCAAAATCGGAATATATGTGTAACGTGACAGAACTTCGTGAAATAAGAAATGTTCAGAAAGATCTGCTCTAAATTGTCACTTTTTAAAAAGCAAAAAGAAATTCGGAAATGACATTAGACGAAAAAGTAGCGAGCTAACTACATCATATCCTTTCTTTCTTTACTTTCTGTCTAAAAGCCAGTAACGTCGTTGAAATTTTTGCTGCTTGAAACTCCTTACTTCATTTCTTTCCTCTAAACAGCGAAGAAGAAAGAACATTTTTAAGCGTAGAGTCAGAGATATATATTAGACTTTACATATTAACTAAGAGAAATTCAGAATGTTTAAATAAATGTTAATTTTTTATTCGAATATTTTGTAAATTTAGGAACATCGGTATTTTAATTTTCTGGTGTTAACAAGTCATCGAATGATAAATGTCACTGAATATTGTGTTTCCATCCTAGGCACAATTCCCAGCAAGTTTGCTGTTTAGAAGTTCTTACAATGTTAATACCATAGAACGCGAATATGTTTTCCAGTTCCTCCAAAAGGTTTCATTATAGGTTACCACACCAAGCGTAACAGCACTTGATGTCTTGCAGTAAATAATTACCATACCTTAATCTTTCAGCTTCTAGATCTATAATTATTCATATTTCGATTTGTAGCTATGTTCATTAACAGGAATAGCTACATTTCTGTTTATGCATCTAGAGACTCGTATGTGTGCACCAAATGATATAGCTTCATAAATATACATTCGTGTATCTACGAATATAATTTTTCATTGTCTGAAAAGTGTCCTAAGTTTCACATGAAGTTAAATGGACCGTTTCTATCAAAATTTTGCAATGTAAAAGGAAGATTGGATTGAGATGTTACTGAATGAATTATTCAATTTTGTAACTGATTACAGAGTGTCATCGATAATATTTTAGAATATTAGGCATTACAGAGTGTCATCGATAATATTTTAGAATATGAAGCTAGAGGGAATTAATTTAACAATGCATTTAAAGTCATAAGAATGTGAAGCTTAACGGACAGCTTCGGTATAACTTACATCTAAACATTTTCTCACCGTCCAAAGATTACTGAAAAGAAGTCACAAGCACCTGAAATATATCACTCATGACCTAGAATAATGTCATCAGCAACGTTTCAGCGGCCTCTCCATATTTGAAGCAAAATCATACAAATTATACTTTTCTTTAATCTACTGGAGTTCTTAAAATAACTCTGATATGTTCTGGTTTTGTAGCAGGAAGAGAGAAAAATATTTTGTTCCAAGACATGTAAGTCAAGAATACTCTGGAAGGCGTGGTCGATAAGATATCTGACAACCCGTTGTGCCAAAAATTCATCAGTCATTTATGACGCAAAGACCTGTTGATGTCATATGCACTCTAGTTTTAAAGATTCATTTCATTATACCATAGGACCAATACAGTGTTAGAATGAAATGCTTTAGATAAATTTAAAAAATGTTAGCCCCACAAAATCACTATAAATGCATAACTGATAGAGATAGAAAATCTGAAACATTTTAATATTTGATGTGCTGCACATTTTGCCTGATAGATAATGTATCTATTGAATGCATTGCGTTCATTTGTGACAGAAAATTATTGAATCATGTAATAGGTTTGGGTCAACAGGAAAATCAAATATTTGCTGAATAAAGAGTTCTGTTTAGCTTAAAAGGGCAAAATAAATAACAATTTCTATTTTGTATAGGAGGAACATTTTAGTGCCTACTTTACCGAGCGGGGCTTAGCAACTCGTTTATTTTATGTTTTTACTAGGATGAAGAAACATTCATACTTAGATTTCGTTGTCTTTTTAAAGAAAGTTTTTTCGTGGTATCTTTTCAAATAGCGTCAAATTTGCATTTTAGTGAAGCATTTCGTTTCATTTGCACAAACGATGCTTCGATTCGCGATTCAGATTAGCGTTTGTTTGGCGTTCTTATTCGTTAAAAAGCTTTTCATACGGTGTTAAACAATGCATAGGCATGTTCTTGGAACCTTTGTTGAAATAAAAGTTGTCTTTCATCCCCTAATAAAAAGAGAATCCTAAAGAAAACGTGATTTCGGCAACGAATGTGTCATTTCAGTCTTTGTGTTGGAAGTTATTTTGAATCCACGTCTCATAGCTAAGCTCGTTTTTTTGTTTCGCATCGCTTTCTTGAAATATTTGCTTTTAATGGATTATTCTGTTATTGCAACTGATCTTTCAGAGTTGAAAACGTTGTTTTTTTATTACTTTTCGAGCAAACATTTTAATATGCTGTAGGATATAAATGCAAATGTTACTTTTAACAGCGGCACACAGGTAACACACGGAAGTATTTTCTGTAGGACGTTTTCTGTTGTATCTATTTATTTATTCATGAGCCAAGAGCAAATACCTTAGATTAAGTAGATACCAACCTTTAGTAAACTAAGCTTATGTTCATTGTGTCTTTAAACATTGCAAAGTACCGCTGAATTTTCAGGCTTAGCTTAGAACTTTATAGGCTTTTAAGGAAGTGTAAATATGTGTATTCACAGAAGCTGTAATCTATAGCAAAGGGATTTTCAATACTTTTTTTTAAAAGAAGGTAACTCTTTAAGCTTAAAAAAAGGAAAAGTGTTACAAAGAAAGAAAAATCAAGGTTTTATTTTATCTATTTATTTATTTATTGAGGAAAAGTTTTAGCCTAGCTTGTGTTTACGGCTCTGGTCAGATTATATTTATTTAGCGTAATTCCAAAATAAAGAATTCTGTACATATTTTATTTCGAAAAACTGTTCAAAATAGCTGTTGTTTTATTGAACATAATTAAAATTTGATTATTTCTTGCTTTGAAAGCAGAAACTTCATTATTTCTTCTTTTAACAATCTTTTGAAATTAAATTAGGAAAACCTCCAGCTGAATCAAAAAAATACACATTCATGTATATTTGAAGAGCCCAAAAAAGTCAACCGAGTTACACTAGGCGTGAGAACTAAGGGATTAGTGCTTGCTTCTTGTAAATGTGTATTCAGCAAATTAAATTTTTGAATATTTTTATAGCTATATTAATATAATATGTTTTTAATGTTTAATTTATCTGTACAACTACTATAAACATTAATGTATAATTGTATCATATAAAGATTTTGCAAATAATATGTAAATCCAAAAGTCAAAAAAAAACTTTATAAGGTATTTCTTCCGCCTTCTTCGCATCCCTAATGGTGTAGTGGTCAGCACGCTCGACGCGTAACCGAGAGGTCCGTGGTTCGATTACCGGCGAAGGCACTACTCATTTTTCAACTCTCCTGCTTCGAAAAAACCTGATGTCTCTACAACTTTAGCTTTCAAGCAAGAATATGTTTTGGAAAAATTTATCAAATTACAGAAATTCACAGTATAAAGAGCTAACGATATCAAAAGTGCAGATTTCACAGTATTAAAGATTAATACGTATGTTTCTTTTGAAGCAGATGCATTACAATAGATACGTCCAAACTTAATTCAGAAATGAAGAAAATATGCATTAATGTAAGACCCAACATATTTTACCAAAATACCTATAATAGACAATTACTGTAAAAGATAAAATCAGTAATTTAGAATTTAGAATTTAGAATTCATGTACATAAATGTTTAGGCAAGAATTTATAAATAATACTTTCTAAGAAGTGAACAAAAATTATTTAATATTTTTTTACGTGGAAAATGCCTAATGAGTCCCAAAACGAAGATATCATAATCTCACATTAAAAAAAAACATACTAGACAACCCATATTGTGTTCTGAAGCAGAAAATGTTGAAAATCTGATTCGAATAGAAGTGAATTATTATAAACTTAAGTTTTCATCATCGTGGATTGAAACCATGGGTAGCATAAAAGTGTTATCGCCGATTAGACAGAAAGCCTTCTTAAATATATATTTAGCTTGTAATATAGCTTGTAATTGTAATTTTAAAAAAATAATTCTCTTTAACTATTATAGTAGAAAAATTAACTAGCATATGGGAAAATTAATTCTCTTTAACTATTATAGTAGAAAAATTAATTATTATATGGAAAATTAATTCTCTTTAACAATTGTGGTTAATTATTGCTTAATTAGGCTGAGAAATGCTTATTAAACTGTTTGAATGTCACTTCTGATTGAATTCGTTTTGGACTATATTTACAGGAAAGTGAGGGTTTTAAATAAAGAGAGTACTTTTGTTTAGGCAGACATTTTTAGGCTTACAGTCTATCAACATAATTAAATACATTTTATTTTCAACTTATTTGTCCATAGCTTTGATATTTTTTATAGGTGAGATTCGAACTATACAAGCTATTCATATGAAAGCTGAGCAATCTGATTCGAGTGGTGTTTGTAGAAATTTTAATTTAGTAATTATCCTGAAAGTTTTCCGAAATTTTTCATGCAAAATTGAAATATATTCTTATATGGTCTTAAAGAATGTTTGCATTGAAACAGTCAATCTTAGGCCCACCAGCGGAACTGGAAGTTTGATCTGGGGTTCGGCGAATAGGCTGGCTGCATTAGGCGTTTCTGGGCTTTTCCGCGTGCAACGTGCAAACAAGTCAGTTTCCCTTAGAAAGGCCTCCACGAAAGCAGATAGCCCTCGAGTGCTTTGCCATAATTAAATAAACGAAACAAAACCAGTTAGTCTTTTTAAAAGAGCCTTTAAGAAGTCTGACAAAACAAGCTGGTGCTAATAGAAAATTAATTTAAAATATAAAACACTGTTTAAAATTTAATCTTAATTGGTTTTTGTATGGAGTAAAAAGTACTAAAGTCTGTCAGACAAACATATATCTTTGTAAATGAAATAAACAGTATACGTAAAATAACTATTAACTTTGTCCAACACATAGATTGACCTTATTTTCAGTAGATTCTCATGCCAAATCGTCCCTAAACATTGACTGACACTGGATCAACAAATTCCGCATTTAACTAGGGGCTAATACAATTCCTTTGAGCTATTAGCAGCGAGGACTCAAAGTTAAAACAGCATTAGAGATGCCGCTCATGATCACCCCCTGGACAGTGAAGTAAAGTGGTCAGCGGGAGGCAAAACATTCAAGTTGACGATGTTTTCCGAGTATTTTTAACTTGTTATTTTCATAACAAGTGAAACGAATGTTTGTGAAAATTGTTTCAAATTTTACCAACAAATAATATTAAATTAAATCTTATTCTTTTATCTCTTTGATTTACGTTATTCATATTCTCTCAGGCCAGAAGCTTATGTAAACGTAAATCGTTATTTGCAAATTAATCATTTTTACGAGAAGGGCCATGTCGCTGCTTGTGACTACTACCGCTGATCTAAATATCTGCGTTAGAAAGAGATTAGCATTAGTCGAAGGTCTTATCGAGTCTCATTGCCGTTCTACGTTAGTAAGTAAACCCCTTCTGTCATGATTAGCTAATGATAAAAGCAAATGTCTTGTTTGGGGGAATTTTACATATTTTCATATTTATATTTCAAAGCAGTCACCTACTTATTATCGATGTGTAAACGATTCTTCAGTTTGCAAATTCTCAAATTTCAAATTGCAAGTGTAACCCAGGTAAACCCAATAGAAGTGGTAAAATAAAAATTGACAACCCAGCCTCTGGTGAGGCCAACACACAGTCAAATTTAATCAAATACAAAGTTCAGAATTAAAAAGCCTGAACAAAACTTTGGCTTACTGAATACGTAAGTGCTGGCGAAGAAATCGCGGCTAGTAGAAAATCTTTCTAGCACTTTAAATTACAAAAATCTATGGGCTCTGAAAGCTAGACGTTTAGTTATACTTTAAACTAATTAGCATTCCGGTAGAAGTTGATGCAAGTAGAAGTTGTAGTAAAGTCAAAATAATACGATACCTTGGTTAACAAAAAAAAAATTCTTAAAGCTGCAATAAAATATCTTAGTTCAAAGCTAAGTTTTTGTACTTCTGTTATTAAATTTTTTATGTGACTGAAAATGTTTCTGTAGCACTTTTAGATGTGCATGTCTGCTAGGCAAAATTAAGATTTTTTTCTTGAAACTGAATTTTTACATAAATTAAGCATTACTTATAATTAAACAGTAGAAAATCTTGTACAAAGAGAATAATATAATAATATAATTAGTAATAAGAATAATATAATTGATTTTGGCGGCTAATAATAGATAATATGATAACCCTATGATATAAACCATTTAAGACATGAAAGATGAGATATAATTAAGTATAAGTAAAAAATTTATAAACTATGGAAACAGAGAAATATTTTCTTATACATAATACCACCAAAATGCAAAATAAAAGTCAAAAAGATGTCTTTAAAAGCCACTTTTATTTGACTGAAATTTTGAAGTAACATTAAGAATTATTTCCAGCACGATTATATAAAACTATTGCTTTCGATAGCAAATTACAAAGTTCTTTCGTTTGTCAGGAGCAAAACATTGCTGTTAATTTAATTAGGCACTAGATCCTCTCATTTAGAGCATAATGCTCAAAACTTAGAAATAGATAATTTTAAAAAATCAGCTTCTTAATCAGTGTAAACAGTCAGTTCAGAATATGTTACTTTAATTATGCGAGTATTTGGTGATGAACGCTGTTTTGAGACTAAATAAATTTAGAATGGTGCTGGAATCCCTCAGAACGTTTGTATTTAACAATAAAAATATATTACGCTTAAGAATTTATAATACATTATCTAAATGGATTAAATTTATTCTTTTAATTGATATCGATAATTTTTCCAACTTACATAAAAAGCTTTAATAACACCAGTGGCTAAGCGGTAAAATCACTGAACATTGGTAGTTTGTTCCGATGATCGACTCCCGCGAATGGACTGGCTGCTTGGCCGTTTTCGTGTTTTTTCTTATGTGTAGAGTATATACGAGTTAGTTTCCCTCAGAACGTCGTCCACAAAGATATCCCATTCCTTAATCTGATAGCCCTAGAGACATTGTCGTTATCACATAAACCAATCACCAGCTTTGATTTAACTAATTTCTCACGTACTTACACATACTTCTTCGCATTGCTTACAGCGGTGCCGCATGCGGCACCCGTAGCAATTGTATGCAGCTCGAGATATATTTCAGTTGCGTATTTGCTGCAAATATGGTTTTGAAAAGATTCTAATATATTCGTTAGTTAAAGTCAGTTTATATTATTTTCGTTACCGTTAAAACAAACATTAATAACAAACCGGAAAATCTATAAATAGACCTAATTGGTTTACTATGTGATATAAATCTTATTTTAAAATTTGAAGATACAGATTTTATTAACTTTTATTCGTACTAGTCGGAAATCAAATAAGCTCAGTTATGAATTTTTGCAGTGAATCTAATCACATTGTTTCATGTGAACAGCTTTTCTTCTGAGTTGAAAATTATTAAGAAAAGAACTTAACTGATTGATGAGAATTTATGTATGATTGTCTCATTATGATTCTCAGCGAGTGTGAAAGTCAGCACACATTTATGAGCCGAGAGAAATAAAATGAAATGCTTTTACGAATATAAAAATGCTCAATTCAGAAATGAACCGTTTTTAGAATATTTTTATGAAGCTTGCAGATATTTCCTCATTATAGGAAGTACATTTTCCACGTTTAACATTTATTATTATAACATTATTTCCTTGTTTCCTAACACTTGCAGGAAATTCAAACATTAAAACAGTTAATTCAATTGAAACAATGAATTACTCTCACGAAGACAAGCACAGTCTTTAGTAAAATACTCCTAAGCTACACCGCCGACTGCCACAGTATATATGTAAAGTTGCAGATCACCTTTTTATGTCAAAAATGGTAATAAAAAAGTTTAATCATATACATCAGGAAAAATAAACTAAAGCATCAAATGTACTTTTTTTAATTTGCTTTGGTGCTTAGCACCTTACATTTAAACGCAGAAATAAAGAAAATGTTAAATAATTTCCATAAGGTAGTGGCATTTTATAATTCTGTAAAATGCGATAGAAACATTTTCCATTAAATGAGAAAAAATAATCTTTCGTAACAGCTACTTCCAGCTGATGACTGGTATTTTTTGAAATAACGTTGCATGTTTACCGTGCATTTTTAAACCTTATATTGAATTTTAGTAAATATTTAAAACAAAATTAATTATGTTTTTAACTATTTAATCGCGTTCCAGTTTTCACAAACATACATGCTCTTTTGTAATTATTTTAAAACGATAAACATATTTTATTACACATTCTATGAATTTAGATTAAATTTTGTGATTTAATCGATCATATAAAGAGTTTCCTTTCTTCTTTTCATAAAACGACCGTTCTCAGACCGTTCGAAATGACCACTACTTTGTTTTCAGATAGGAAAAAAAATCTCAACGGTTCTAATTTACACTGCTATCTTTACTTTTCTGTTTTTAGTTTATTTTTCCATGCAAAAATGCATGTTTATGTCTAATAGTTCAGTGTGTTTTCTTTTATGACTTTGATAAATATACTTAACAAACTGAAAAAAAACTGGGTGCAGATTAAAGAGCAACAATCTCAACAGATGTTTGCAAAGATGTTCAATGAATGCATAACTATACAAATAAATGTCGCATTTCAGCAACTAGCCAGCATTATACAAAATAAATTTAAGTTTTATAGCCTTAATTTAACTACTTAAGTGGAATTTTATAAGCAGCAGTCAAGGGTCTTGTCCGTAATTTTTAATTTTAGCGGATTGCCTAATTTTTTTGTTGTTATTCCATTGATTTTTTGAGCGACTCCTTCGAGTGCACTACTTCTTTTTCTGTTGCCAAAACTGTCAAACGTGTTCAATTTTTAATCTTAAAATCTAAACTTAAAGTAAAGAAAAGACAATTAATAAATCCTTAGTTTATAGCTCTTTACTAAACCAAACCTGCATAACAAATAAAATACAGGAAGAAATAAGTCAATATTGGGAAGTGAAACATAGAAGTTAACAAATATAAAGCAAGCTACCTCACTTCTGATGGAAAACTTAATTTCAGAATTTGGGAAAAAAATTGGCGGTTGCAAGCAGGCGCTTGTACTGCACAGACAAAATATATACTAATTGGTTTTAAAACTATTATAAAAAATATTTAGAAAGGAATCACCCATTTCTGCATCAGTGTCATATAGGGCATCTTTTGAAAATGAACTGTAAGCATTGACTAGGTTTTTTTATTGCATCTGCACTGCATTGAACTCAATAAAAATCCATCTTGAAATCATATACATACCTGTAGTGACTGAACATCTCACGTATTTATAGTAACAGAAATGAACTTAACAAAACCTTCAGAAATTTCTGTCAGTGTTCGTATTCTAAACTTGTAATATGCTGCCTAAATTAAAACAGCATGCTAGTAGAGGGCATTAAATATCACTGCATCTAGAGACTTGTCGTCTTGTTTAATTCCTGTTTCGTAAACAAGTGGTTGTAAATTGCATATCCTATGTTTTTTTGAAGCAACAATATTTAGACAACTAAATACGATGGGCTGACTTATATAACTTCTCATGACTTACGAAAAATGCACAATTATGATGTAGTAAGGTCTCTATTGATTTGGAACTATGCTAAGTCCTGCGATCTTGCTAGAGAGATCAGCGAGATATAGCTACATCTTAAAATCTCCCAAAGTATTGAAGAAGCTTTTAAAACAACCTTTTATTTAATGTGAGCTTTTAAAACAACCTTTTATTTAATGTGAGCTTTTAACATAAAAGGCACTACGTGTGCTATAGATAAAACACCTCCCATGGCGGTATAAATTAAGCAATTCAATCAAATAAATTTAAACGTTGATAAGGCAGCTGTAAGACTATACAGTAAAACAAATAAGCTATAAGTTATTAATTTTACCGGCAAGTAAGTTTAAAGTAGGCTGCGAAAGAATGCAAAAGCTGGAAAAATAATCATTTTTAGATAGAACTGGCGAAAGTCTACCAGTGCGACGTGCGTGGCAGAAATTCTGTCTAATATTCAAAATCCTCTGCTTATATGTTCTTAAAGCTAATTTGCATTCTGATGAGGAATAAGTAAAGAAGCTATGGTAAAAATCAAAATCCTTAACCACCCACATTTCTACCAGAATTAGCAAGTCCCTCTGCAATCTCATTAACGCTGAACTTTGGACATTTCCTATTTCTGTTGGGAATGTATGAAGTAATCCAAAGAGAGTGTCATTTCCTTTATTATTGCGCCCCACTAATCACTGAATAGTTAAGACCGCTGAAAACTGAAATTCCGCAAGTATTTGATTCCAGGTGAACGGGGTAGCTGTATGGTTGTTTTTTTGTGATTTGCTCGACGTCTAATGTGAATACGAGCCAGTTTCTTTTAAATCGTCTTCTATGAAGGCATCTTTTCTTTAGGCAGGTAGCCTTCGCATTCCTTACTATATTCGAGTAAATTAACCTTAATTTTTCAGAAATTCGCTTCAGATCAAGAATAAAATAGCCCTTAGTAGAAAAAAATATTATTTTTTTTTTAGTTTACCTATTTAAATTTTATGAATTCTGAAACTGATACAAATGACTCATTTGTACCTATGATTGCTTGCTCAGTGTCATATATTCAGGTTTCAGATATCTTAAAAATCGTTATTTAGGATTTATGTCTAACTGTAATGGTTTTTGCGTTCTATTAATTTACACAATTTGAAGTATTTCAAAGTAAAAGCATTTTATAAATTGTTTAAATAAAACGTTTAACAGAGACCATCAGCAATAAAAAATGTAGAGTGTTTTCAAGAATTTTATCGGTTGTTTTCTAAACCGTAAAATAGTTAAGAAATTAAAGTAACGAAAAATAAAAAATCGAGGAAACTGCATTTAATTCTTCCGTTGTAATAGCTCTTTAAACGTCGACAGACAAAAATATTCTTAAAATATTTCTCACTCGTGATTGTGTTATGAAATTTTAAGAACAGATTTATTATATATGACATATATTTTTACCTGCCCCCCGAAAAAGTTTTTAATTGCTTTTTTAATTGTCTGTCTTTTTAATCAGGATTTCTTATTTATTATCAATATTTCTTATTTATTATCAGGATTCTTTAATCAGCATTAAAACCATGATTCATCGCTAGTTATTATTTTCTTTAATACCTCATCCATTTATTTTATAGATAATTAATAAAGCTTCTCTTTTTAAAATAATCACTTATGAAAACATATCTGTCTCCCAATAAAGCAAAATATAAATAAGAATGACCAATGAATTGTAGCATTAACCTCTGCAGCCCATTAGTAACGATTAAATGCTTTCGGTGTAAGTAAACAGCGTTAAAGTCATAGCATAGAAATATAGAAAAAGATACTGATAATTAATTTAAAATCCCACTTCTGAATACTACTGTTTCAAAAATTCAGAGAGTCATAGAAATCAAAGGTTGAGTAATTTTAAAAACGTAAAGTTTAATATGTACATTATTTACAAGTAATCACTTACAGATTTGCATTGATCATAAAAGATCGAAATGCTTAAGCCAATCGAAAAATCTAATTTTTTAATAGGAACTTGATTGCTCCTATTCGACCAGTGTGCGAACGCACGAATCTACCTATTTATCAACCTATTCATAGAGCTCCCGGTGGAGAGTCTGCCGAAATTGAAAAAGGCATGTCACGTTTCGCACGAAACGCTAGCGTCATCTGTCAATTAATCAAAATAATTTCCACAACGACAAGCTTACTGTTATTCATAGCTTGCCTGAGGTAGGTCCCCAATTGAATTGACCTCTTTTTATGCTAATAACCAGTTAGAATTCTTTAGAAAAATTCAGAAGACAAAAATTGAAATTTTTAACATTAATTTTAGAGCATATAGAAAAGGAGATCTTTTGACAAGATATGTTTTGCTTGGTATAAATATTTCACAACTGACGTCAAGCTCTTGCCTGAACGTAAAATATGTTTCCAAACCAAGGAATTTAAAATGTGTATATTTTAAAAGATAGTTCAAGCATGTTTTGGAGAGGATTACCATAAATGATAAATCTTATGGAAGGAATTCATAATTTGTGTCCTTTAGAGACATGTCCTTTAGAGAGAGAAGTGGGATTTACAAGATATACATATTTTAGCCATATTTAAATGTAAATATTTAACAGACTACATTATTACATCGGACTAAGTAACCTACATGGAAGAAATGGTCTCCAAATGTTACAGATGAGACAAATTAGTTTTAACGTTTAACTAGAGAGTGATTCTTGGAAAACTGTTCAACAGCTTCATGCATTATTATGTCATATGAATAATAAAGCACGAAGAATGCATGAAAAATCGCTATTTTCTATCCCATTGCAATTCGTGTCATCCATACATTTTGAAATAAACTTTACAGCTTGTAAATTAATAATGATGCTCAGGTATTAGCTTTGGTACTTTTTAATTGTTGACTAAGCAGTGGTAGAAACTTCTGAACATTACGAAACATTAAAGAGAAATAATTTGACTTCTAATCTCCAAAACAAAAAGCAAACATTTTTCTTTTAGAGTTTTTCTTTTATTATTTCCTTTATCTCTACTGATCTAGTTTCACTTAATTATTGCTCTTTTTCAGAACGTTATATTCAATTATATGTAGCAGTTATATGTTAGAAAAACTGCATTAAACTAAAAACTAGAATTTCACAATTAGTAAACTTACTTAATTTACAGGATAATGCTAACAACTAAAGTCAGAATTTGAAGCTAACACGACTAATTTATTGTAGGAAACTGTATGAAGACTGCTTATTAAGGAAAAGATATCTGCGTGGACGACGTACTGAGGGAGTTGTTGCATTCACTTTAAAAAATAGGAAAATTACTAAATTTCTCATGTAATCTGTTCAAGGCACGAATAACCAGTGTTTTAACAAGAATAAATAACTTTATTTTAAGGGATATAATCACCTGGTAAACCTTCTGTGCCTGGAAAGGGGCTTTTCAAGAAACATTATTAAAATTCTAGCTGATTTTAAATGCATTAAGATATGCTGGATGGCAATGCGTTTTTGTATAAAATTAGCTTTAAATTTTCGTGCATACTGTGCGTGTGTGCACTATAAAAAGGCTCCATTTATTCTACTTATCTCGGTGCAATATTTTAATGAAAATGGCTAGTATATTTAAAGCGTTATAAATAAATGACTTTTCCACCCAAGAGTACTTAAAGTAGAATAATGACTCAATGTTCATCATAAGTATTTTCTAACACTTACCACGGTTACGCGAAACAGAAAATATTCGTGTAATGCAAATGTGCATAAAGTAACGTGCAATTGATAAGTCAGTTATCGGAAGATTCTACCAATATTAAATAATACTATAAAGCCCACCAGCGGCCGAGCGGTAAAGTCGCTCAGCACTAGTTCAGTACGAGGTTCGAATCCTGCAAACGGACTGGCTGCATGAACGTTTTTTTGTTTTCCCCCGTGTGTAACATGTATACGAGCCAGTTTCCCTTAGAAAGTCCTCTACGAAGAAATTCCTTCCCTTAGGCAGATAGTCCTCGAGGCCTTGCCGTAATCGCATAAATCAAAATCAAATCAAACCCGTCCATACGAAAATAAAGTATTCTGATGCTCCAGTCCTCAAAGCAAAGGGTACGGCAATAAAAAGTGTATATAGTGTCACGTATAGCTTTTCAGCACGAGATAACAACAAGAATCACGCTGTCTATCGAAATACTGAATAAGCAATGAAATGACTAACTAATGCATGGTCTGAATCGCTCATGCATTTTTGTGTTCAGAATAGCGATTGCGGTAAAAAATGGCTCGAGCGCTTTTAAACTTCCATTATAAGATTAAAAGTAAGCTATCTAACAGCACTCGCTTAATCATCCTCGTACCGATGAATTACTGTCTTCGCAGTTAAGCAGAATTTGAATTTGTCTAACAAAACTAATAATATAAACAAGAAGTATAATTTAAAACAAAATTTTGTTAGTCTACTCAATGAAGTTTACAACTTAAAAATAATGAACAATATCCACCGTTACTTGTATTATTTCAGTAACACAAATATTTAAATTAATATAGCCACACAATCTAACTTTCAGCTGCTAACGCTGCTCCAAGATAAATATACCAATCCTACGTTTTAACAGATACAAAATGAATTACCAATACCCTTGTCAGCTAAGTTGGAGGCTCTACTATTCACGTTAACAGCTGCTGGTGTGTGATTGCTACAGCACCACTCTAAATTGCCGCCCAGAAGGTATAGTGGTTAGAGGAGCCGACTGCGATACCGAAAGGCTCGGGTTCGAATCCCGGATAAGGCATGGATGTAACTTGGCTGTCCCCTCTTAGGAGGTAACGGTGACCGCCTATTAGGCACATGCACAATAAAATGGCTACCACTTCCGCCCTTTCTAACGAACTACCATCCTAACGAAGGCTGATGAAAACTGGGGAAAGCACAGAAAAGAATTAGGATAAAAACAATCTGACAGCTAAAAATAAACACCATACAGTAATTCATCATTTTATGGCGTGTTATTGCTTGGCATGCATTTTGTAATTTATAAAACGTTTATTACCTTAATTTAAAAAAAATTCAGACTGCGGAATATTGCAACTGTTAATCCAGAACTCTTTTAACGTATCCCACAATTTGTAATGTATTTGTTCATCTTTACATCTGTACCTGATTATATAGCATTTCCTTAACATAACTGCATGCCTACCAAGTACCATAACAGTGTATGCCTAATACGTACAATGTATTTGTTCATCTTTGCATCTGTACCTGATTATGTAGCATATCTTTAATATAACTGTATGCCTGAAATGTACCATAATAGTGTATGCCCAACATGCACCGTAACTGTATAACTGTCTGCCTAACATGTACCATAATTAGTGTTCCCCTTAGTCTCAGCAGTCCCCATCATGCACTTTCTTTCCATGTTCTGGTCCTTATTTCAATGCTCCTCGTTTAGCGTGGTCAATTGCAGGAGGACACACTACTAAGCTCTTTATTTATATATATATATATATTAAATTCCATCGACGGGATCCAACAGGCTGAAAAGCACCTAACCCAGTGGGCCAGCTGTTCCGTCGATGGCGAAAAGAAAGAAAGAAAGAATTGTGGAGTACAACTGCATATAGCAATTGTGCATTTTCATAACGCAAATATTACTAGTGCTTACAACGACAATGTTCGCCAGATAAAGATGTGATACTAAGTAAACACTAAAAGTGGTATTATGCCTATTATTTAAAATATATAGGTGAATATAGAACATTCCTAGTTGGCTGTAAGTTTAGTATAAACGTGGATACGTGAAACCCAACTTATATATGAACATTAAATTACTCTACAGTTCTAAAATATTCACTTCACGCATGTAGGATATGGCATTTTGCATTTTTAAAGTACTGCAGTGGAATTACATCCGTTGTAATGTAATAAACGAGGGAGTTAAATGGGGAAACAGAAGCAGCATACCTTACTTCATTTAACGTACTGCGTTTTAGTCTCTTGAATGAGGGATATTCTTTTGTGCTTTTAGTTTGACATTTCAAGACATGTCCTTTTACCATTTACTTCAATTTTATTATTCTGTCGAGATGATCATCTGAAGAAACGAGAATAAAATTATCGCATGTAAAGAACTCCATTCATATCAAAATGCAATGGAATTAGTATGTTATAAATTACGTTTGTTTCAAGTTCGATTAAACTTCAAGTTCTTCCCCCAGCCTCCTCGAGTGTCCCGCTGCTCTTTCTGTTCAGTTGATAAAAGATGACAAGCAATGCATGAAATCACCCATTGTTCTGATCTTCTGAACGAAGTTTTAAAACAACAATAAAATGTTTTATGAAACTATTCATGTTCCCGATACCTTAATGCAGTTTTGGTTGAAAAAGGCGATTCCCAAAACGAATTTAAATTCTTTTCTATGTTTTAGGTCAATGAAGAGGAATTCTAAAGAAAATGCTTAAGTAACTGTCTGCTTTATATTACTTTCCTTCCCCTGCAGCATTGAAAATAATGTTTCTATTTCAACGATAAGTAAAGCATATATATATGAAATAATACCAGTTTGAATGTATCTTTTCTATTTGCCGTCTACCTTATATTCGTATTGATATACTTATCCTAAGACTCTAAAATGAAAGAAAATTTATTAAAATGTTTTAATATCATTAAACTACTGCTTTAGAACTAGAGTTAAAAGTAAATATAATTATCATTAGTAAATATAAAAGGAAAACTTGTTTTTGAAAGTGCGCTAAATTTATGTTTTAGAATTAAATTCACTAAGCTGAAAGTTTGAGCTATCGTTACACCGATTGACTGCAACAGAGGTTAATTAATTTCCTTTATAACCAAATCTTTGTTTAAAGAATTATTTTGCAAGCTTTTCCTGCACACTTCTTTTATACGGTTGTTTTAAACACATGTGCAATTTTTAGTGGTCATAGGTTAAAGAAAATGCTTTTGAAAAGATCGTAGCGAGAGCTACATAAATAAAAAAGCATATAATAACAGATGGGTGCGTAATTATTACTTTAGATGATTTATTTGCCCTCTTATAAAGCGGTCTCAAACGTTAAACAACCTTGCATTTTTAAAAATGCTGGAAGAAGAAAACAATGACTTCACAAAATTGCATATATTGGAAACGATTTACAAGAAAAATTATTAAATGCTCTGTATTGCATACTTGGGAATAAAATTAAGTTAACATATTTCCTTTAGCAAAAAAAATTAAGAGTAATTATTAAATAATCTTGATATGGTATTTTTAAAAATTCTGCTGGCTATAAACTGATTCAATTTTGGAAAGGACATTTTCATGGAAAAAACATGATTATATTTTGCTGTAGCATTAGAAGGAAAGAAATCGTTTATTATTAAAACTTGGGATTCTACTATAGTTGAAGTGAAAACATTGATGCAGCAGAAGAAAAATCATCAGATGCTTACAGTTACAATTTTTAACATATAGGGAAAAGTGAAAGTTTTGTGTTAAATTGTGTGGATATCATAATATCCAAAAGGAGCGGTTAAAACTGGAAACCAGAAGATATAAGTACGTGTAGGAGTACTGCATGGTAACATTAATTTCAGTCCTTGATGGCTAAATTTCCAAAGAATATAAAATATTTGCTGCATTTTGTCACTTGATAAAAAAAAGTCTTGCTATATCGCATTAAACTATACATATTGTCATACGTATGGTTTTCCTCGAAATCGGAAGGTATTTTTAAGTATTGTTAGATTACACAATCAATTACTTTAAGTATTGTTAGGTACTTTAAGTATTGTTAGGTAATTTAAGTATTGTTAGGTAGTTTAAGTATTGTTAGATTATATAGCAGGAAAACAATTCATCAATTGAAAGTGCAAAAGCTTTTCTTATTTTACTTTCCGAAGCTTGGTGCTTCCAACATATAATTACATTTTAGTAATATTTGATAATAATATTAAATAAATGTTCATGTTTTAAGTGTTAATGGCAAGGTATGTATGTATATGTGTGTTACTTATTCTTATTTTGCTTCTTGCTCTTCATAATACACTACGTTAAAGATATATCTTTTACGGTAAAGCCTGCTTCTTATGTAATGTTTTGCGTTTTAGTCAAGTCAGCCATCTAAGTTGCTTAAGATTTGAAAGAGTATTATTTTTTTTAAGTAACTAATGTTTCGTGTAATAATTTCTTTCATTAAATTCGCAATAAAATCTTTATTTATATTTCCATCATAACAATGTGTAAATTTTAACTATCTCGTGATAGGCAAACTAATTTAATTTTATGTCAAGCGAATAATCAGTCTCAGATTCATTAGTAATTACTGAAGCAAAAGTCGTAATGTTTGAGAACGAATTTTTAGTTGTTCAGAGGTAAGAGAACGAAGTACTTGAATCTAAAACGTGATGATTCCCAGTTCGAAATATATTACTCTAATAAATACATCATAATAGTTTTCATTAACCTTTTATTTATTAGAAAATTTCTCATTGCTTAATCTTACTGAAAACGGATAGGTATCAAAAATGGTTTTAATAGTGCAAAATACTATAGATTTTCAGTTTAAAACTTTTCTGAATTCCGTTTTTGCGGGTGAAATTGTCCTTATTTATAAATTTTCTAAGTTTATACCTCCTTAAGATTCACTGCATAACAGTAATATCAACTATGTGCGTAATATCTTATTTATACATTTTATTATAAATTTAGTTTTCTTTGCTGCTGCATATTAACTACTGCATAATCTACATAATAAATACCTTCATTAAAATTAGGCAGAAAAGTTTTTATGGTCAGAAAATTCAATTTAATACTTCTGTAATTTTCCGACTTCCAAAAAAATAATCAGCTGCGCCTTTTTGACATAAATTACTGCAACAATTAATTAGTATCGGGGATTTGACTCCTTTGTTTGTTTTATTTGCCTACAGTTTTCATATTTTTTACCTAAATTTCGGACTTCCGCAACGGTGACTTCGGCCTCGGATATGGGTGGGCTTTTGCTTGAAGATTAGTCTTTGAACTTCTCATTTAATGGCTAACAAGAGTGATCTGACCGATTGAACTCTCTAACTGATAGATTCAATTTAATCTGTTTCAGGAGTCTGTGGGTTTAACAGCGATTACGTAACATGTTATTTATTTGTAGCTACAATTTTTTTTAAACTATTACTTAAAGATACGGATAACATACTCTGATTCAGTTATCTAGTGAGTTCATTACGCTGTAGTATCAACAGAGAATAATTTTGAGAAATAAAAGAGATTAATACATAGATTACATTAATTCTCAGTAGCATTATAAACTTCTAAATATCTTCACATAAAATCCATTTTCATTTAAAGGTAACAGCTAATTATTCTTTTGAAAACATCGAGAGGTTGAAAGCTTTGACTTGAAATTAAATATCTTTTAAGAGCCTAATTAAATCAAATCTTAGAGCCGCTCTCTAGGTCAGTTTGCCTCGCTTATGGAATGCATTGATGGCAGCGCCAATTAAAAGTATAGTCGTACAACCCTCTTACACAAAGGAGACGAAAATAATCTAAGCAGTCTTCAGCATTGTCACATTCGTAAAGTAAGACCTGTGCATAGATTTAAAAAAATAAGAACAAAAAAACAAAAACAAAATAGCAAAAACATACACCAAAAAAAAAGTCATGAAGTCATTTCGGATAGGAGAGTGCATTTCATAGATGCGTACAATGGAAAGAAATGCAGTGGAACGGTAAAGGCTTCGCTGACTCTCTGAATGAAGTCATTGAATTGCGACCTTGGATTTTTAGCACAGCAAAAAATATATATACAACTAGCGGGCAAGCCCGCCAGCTGAGCGGGCTGTGCCCGCTTGTTCCTTGGGATTCGAAAGTTGGACAGAACTACCAGTGTTTAAGATTTTCTATGTTGCAAACCCGCCGATTAGCGGGCTGTGCCCGCTTATTCACCGGGACGCCCGCTTATTTCCCTTATATATATATATATATATACGGCACATGCCGGAAATCACGAAAACACCCACGCGCTCCCAGGGATTCGGAAGTTCGACCTAACTACCAGTGTTCAGCGATTTTCCTGCTGGCAAGCATGCTAGTTGAGCGGGCTGCGCCCGCTTTATTAGCGTATGCATCCGCATTCTCGTATACATCCCCAAGATACTGCATACACATTCCCCATCCGGAAAATATCGAAAACACCCACGAAATTGACCAGTTGAGCGGGCTGCGCCCGCTTGTTCGCCGGGATTCGAAAGTTGGACAGAACTACCAGTGTTCAGCCACCGCGTTCGCCGGGATTCGAAAGTTGGACCTAACTACCAATATTCAGCAATTTTCTAGCTGGCAAACATGCCAGTTCAGCGGGCTGCGCCCGCGTTATTAGCGTATGCATCCAAAAGATACTGTATTTGCCGGAACGCCCGCTTGTTCGCCAGTATTCGAAAGTGTGACAGAAATACCAGTGTTTAAGTTTTCTATGTTGCAAACCCGCGCGTTAGCGGGCTGCGCCCGCTTGTTCACCGGGACGCCCGCTTGTTTCCCTTATGCATCCAATATACTTCACATGCGGGAAATCACGAAAACACCCACGCGTTCGCCGGGATTCGGAAGTTCGACCTAACTACCAGTGTTCAGCGATTTTCCTGCTGGCAAGCATGCCAGTTGAGCGGGCTGCGCCCGCTTTATTAGGGTATGCATCCGCATTCTCGTATACATCCACAAGATACTGCATACACATCCCCCATTTCGAATTTTTTCGAATTTTCCCCATTTCGAATATTTAAATAATCTGTAATAAATAAATAATTTATAATTTTGTAAATAAATATTTTCTTGCCAAAGCAGGAAACAAAACTTTTATTCTGCAGATAATAGATATGACGTCATTATTTAAATTTAATGTAAAACATTATATTTTAATCACACTTCAAAATAATGTTTGGATAACAAAACCTTACTAAGAAATTGCTGGTAAAACAAAGTTTAAAAATAAAGCGGCAATTTTTACCCAAAGTTCTATTCAAATGCTCTAATAAATGTAAAACGAAGAATAAAAGAAATTAACAAATAAAAAAGGAATATTTTCCGCAGACGATTCGAGGCCGCTTACCTTATGCGCATTCGTCGTACTGAACCATCGAAACCCATAAAAAAAAATTTGCACCTGTCCGAAAAAAAAATGTACTGGAGCATTTTTAATGACCCCGCTAATTAGACTCGTAATAATCAAAACACTATGAAATTAACGGGAAACCTCGTTAGAACGTCTGGGAGGTTTAAGTTTCAAAATTTGAAGCAAATCGGCCCATTAGTTCCCGAGTTATTAATTTTTTGGGCATTTTAAATTAACATTATTTTATCCTTCTCTTTTTTCTTAATGGCGAATGGCCTTGGCGATTCGGATCACATTTCACTCCCGAGGCTGTTGCCACACGGAAGCAATAAACGCGGTAATTAACGTATGCCCGGTTTTTAATTAATAACTTCGTTAATTAAAGTCGTACGAATATGAAAATGGTATCGTCGGATTCCTTGATTTTTTTCCAATCCGTCGATATGCGTCTCGAATTTGACTTATAAGAATTTCCAGAGATATTTGAGAAAACAAAATCTGGCACGTAGCCAAATCCCTCTCATTAGGGAAAACGGTGAAAGAAAGTCAACAAAATGGCAAATGTAGGGAGAACGTAGGGGAAAAATTAGTTTTTAATTAATATCTCGGCTAATTAAAGTCGGAGAATTAAGCGAATGGTCAAAATGGCCTCCCACGGACCTCCCGAATCCAACGATACCTTCCGCTAAGCTCTGCACCCAGCCGTTCCGAAGAAGATAAGGTTACAAACAAACAAACACACAAACAAACAGACGCGCACGGATTTTAATATAGTAGACTAGCGGGCAAGCCCGCCAGCTGAGCGGGCTGTGCCCGCTTGTTCCTTGGGATTCGAAAGTTGGACAGAACTACCAGTGTTTAAGATTTTCTATGTTGCAAACCCGCCGATTAGCGGGCTGCGCCCGCTTATTCACCGGGACGCCCGCTTATTTCCCTTATATATATATATATATACGGCACATGCCGGAAATCACGAAAACACCCACGCGCTCCCAGGGATTCGGAAGTTCGACCTAACTACCAGTGTTCAGCGATTTTCCTGCTGGCAAGCATGCTAGTTGAGCGGGCTGCGCCCGCTTTATTAGCGTATGCATCCGCATTCTCGTATACATCCCCAAGATACTGCATACACATTCCCCATCCGGAAAATATCGAAAACACCCACGAAATTGACCAGTTGAGCGGGCTGCGCCCGCTTGTTCGCCGGGATTCGAAAGTTGGACAGAACTACCAGTGTTCAGCCACCGCGTTCGCCGGGATTCGAAAGTTGGACCTAACTACCAATATTCAGCAATTTTCTAGCTGGCAAACATGCCAGTTCAGCGGGCTGCGCCCGCGTTATTAGCGTATGCATCCAAAAGATACTGTATTTGCCGGAACGCCCGCTTGTTCGCCAGTATTCGAAAGTGTGACAGAAATACCAGTGTTTAAGTTTTCTATGTTGCAAACCCGCGCGTTAGCGGGCTGCGCCCGCTTGTTCACCGGGACGCCCGCTTGTTTCCCTTATGCATCCAATATACTTCACATGCGGGAAATCACGAAAACACCCACGCGTTCGCCGGGATTCGGAAGTTCGACCTAACTACCAGTGTTCAGCGATTTTCCTGCTGGCAAGCATGCCAGTTGAGCGGGCTGCGCCCGCTTTATTAGGGTATGCATCCGCATTCTCGTATACATCCACAAGATACTGCATACACATCCCCCATTTCGAATTTTTTCGAATTTTCCCCATTTCGAATATTTAAATAATCTGTAATAAATAAATAATTTATAATTTTGTAAATAAATATTTTCTTGCCAAAGCAGGAAACAAAACTTTTATTCTGCAGATAATAGATATGACGTCATTATTTAAATTTAATGTAAAACATTATATTTTAATCACACTTCAAAATAATGTTTGGATAACAAAACCTTACTAAGAAATTGCTGGTAAAACAAAGTTTAAAAATAAAGCGGCAATTTTTACCCAAAGTTCTATTCAAATGCTCTAATAAATGTAAAACGAAGAATAAAAGAAATTAACAAATAAAAAAGGAATATTTTCCGCAGACGATTCGAGGCCGCTTACCTTATGCGCATTCGTCGTACTGAACCATCGAAACCCATAAAAAAAAATTTGCACCTGTCCGAAAAAAAAATGTACTGGAGCATTTTTAATGACCCCGCTAATTAGACTCGTAATAATCAAAACACTATGAAATTAACGGGAAACCTCGTTAGAACGTCTGGGAGGTTTAAGTTTCAAAATTTGAAGCAAATCGGCCCATTAGTTCCCGAGTTATTAATTTTTTGGGCATTTTAAATTAACATTATTTTATCCTTCTCTTTTTTCTTAATGGCGAATGGCCTTGGCGATTCGGATCACATTTCACTCCCGAGGCTGTTGCCACACGGAAGCAATAAACGCGGTAATTAACGTATGCCCGGTTTTTAATTAATAACTTCGTTAATTAAAGTCGTACGAATATGAAAATGGTATCGTCGGATTCCTTGATTTTTTTCCAATCCGTCGATATGCGTCTCGAATTTGACTTATAAGAATTTCCAGAGATATTTGAGAAAACGAAATCTGGCACGTAGCCAAATCCCTCTCATTAGGGAAAACGGTGAAAGAAAGTCAACAAAATGGCAAATGTAGGGAGAACGTAGGGGAAAAATTAGTTTTTAATTAATATCTCGGCTAATTAAAGTCGGAGAATTAAGCGAATGGTCAAAATGGCCTCCCACGGACCTCCCGAATCCAACGATACCTTCCGCTAAGCTCTGCACCCAGCCGTTCCGAAGAAGATGAGGTTACAAACACACAAACAAACAAACACACAGACGCGCACGGATTTTAATATAATAGACTAGCGGGCAAGCCCGCCAGCTGAGCGGGCTGAGCCCGCTTGTTCGTCGGGACGCCCGCTTGTTCGCCAGGATTCGAAAGTTGGACAAAACTACCAGTGTTTAAGATTTTGTATGTTGCAAACCCGCCGCTTAGCGGGCTGCGCCCGCTTGTTCACCTGGACGCCCGCTTATTTCCCTGGACAGAACTACCAGTGTTTAAGATTTTCTAGGCGGCACGCATGCCAGTTGAGCGGGCTGCGCCCGCTTTATTAGCGTATGCATTCGCATTCTCGTATACATCCCCAAGATACTGCATACACATTCCCCATCCAGAAAATGTCGGAAACACCCACGCCGTTGACCAGTTGAGCGGGCTGCGCCCGCTTTTTCGCCGGGATTCGAAAGTTGGACAGAACTACCAGTGTTTAAGATTTTCTATGTTGCAAACCCGCCGATTAGCAGGCTGCGCCCGCTTGTTCACCGGGACGCCCGCTTATACCCCTTATGCATATATATATATATACGGCACATGACGGAAATCACGAAAACACCCACGCGCTCCCAGGGATTCGGTAGTTCGACCTAACTACCAGTGTTCAGCGATTTTCCCGCTGGCAAGCATGCTAGTTGAGCGGGCTGCGCCCGCTTTATTAGCGTATGCATCCGCATTCTCGTATACATCCACAAGATACTGCATACACATTCCCCGTTTGGAAAATGTCGAAAAAACCCACGCCGTGTAAGAAACCGCCAGCTGAGAGGGCTGCGCCCGTTTTATTCACGTATGCATCCAGAAGGTAATGCATACACGTTACACACGCCGAAAATTACGAAAACACCCACGCGTTCCCCGGGATTCGAAAGTTGCACCGAACTACCAGTGTTAAGGGATTTAGCCGCTCAACCGCTAATGGGTCTTTGTACGAAGTGTAAATGCGTGCGTGTGCACATATGCATACAATGAGTGGAAAACGTATTTGCATGTGAAAAGAAAAATTGTAACTGAACTGAAAATCTGGTATGTACACCGGATGACTTCCTTGTAACGTATATTAAATTATACACAATTTTCCTGCATTTGATTTAAACATATTGCATTAAGGCATTTTGAAATAAATGTGCTTCGTCGATAGCGCATAAACCACAACAGAATAAATTCCTAGTTGAGCGGGCTGCGCCCGCTTGTTCGCCAGGACGCCCGCTTGTTCGACGGGATTCGAAAGTTGTACCTAACTACCAATATTCAGCAGTTTTCTAGCTGATAAGCATGCCAGTTCAGCGGGCTGCGTCCGCGTTATTAGCGTATGCATCCAAAAGATACTGCCTTTGCCGGGACGGACGCTTGTGCGCCGGGATTCGAAAGTTGGACAGAACTACCAGTGTTCAGCGATTTCCTAGCTGGCAACGTATTCGCCTACCAGTGTTTAAGTTTTCTATGTTGCAAACACGCGCGTTAGCGGGCTGCGCCCGCTTGTTCACCGGGACGTCCGCTTGTTTCCCTTATGCATCCAATATACTTCACATGCGGGAAATCTCGAAAACACCCACGCGTTCGCCGGGATTCGGAATTTCGACCTAACTACCAGTGTTCAGCGATTTTCCTGCTGGGAAGCATGCCAGTTGAGCGGGCTGCGCCCGCTTTATTAGCGTATGCATCCGCATTCTCGTATACATCCACAAGATACTGCATACACATTCCCCGTTTGGAAAATGTCGAAAAAACCCACGCCGTGTAAGAAACCGCCAGCTGAGAGGGCTGCGCCCGTTTTATTCACGTATGCATCCAGAAGG
>KK117978.1:555938-584760 GCA_000611955.2 Stegodyphus mimosarum | reverse complement strand
TTTTTTTTAAACATTTGACATAAAAAATTCAGAAAACTTTACAATTTCATAAGTTTAAAAAGAAAATTTGTTACTTGTAGGCCCTAAAAGGCTTATTATTCTATTTTTACCTTAAGAAAGATGGGATGAATAACTCTAGATAGAAGAACTAATTTTGATGCATATATGTACGCACATGCATATGTACATACATATATATATAATAAGGAAATAAATTTCTAATAAATTACTAAATTACTAACTTAATTAGCAACAACTCTTTAAACTACTCCTTTAGATTTTTATATGTCTCCCTCCTAGCATCTGCAATGTATCCGAATTTCTCTCAACTGCCTCATTTCTAGATCAGTCCGTACATATGACTTAAAATGCCGATGACATAGCTACTTTGGAAGTTAAACCGAAACTTTTCTCTTTGTTAGGGCGCCGTATTGAATAACTGCGAATTTTAGCTTCTACCTTTCTTCTCGCTTAAGACGTCGGCGTGTTGCTTTTTTTCCAATCGCAATAGTATCAAAAATATAAATGTTCTTGAATAGACACGATTAGGATGCCAAATAAAGTGCGACCGAAAATGTGAATTGAAATAAAGATGACTATTTAATCCGCCTTGACTTCCAAAGCAGATTAAATAGTCATAGCATAAAAGAATTTTTAATATGAACCAACATTCTACACCATCAATATCACTAAGTCTTTTTTCTTACATTCATACACACACACACAGACACACGCATATATATATATATAAATCAAAAAGTAAAGGTCGGAACGAAAATAAATAAAGTTCTGTTCCTGAAATATAAAGGTCTAACCATTCCTCTCCAAGTAAAAGTTACGAAAATGAATAAACGCAAATTAATGAAACTTTCAAAGCGGAATCGTTAAATGAAAAATGAGAATTCTTTTTAAATTACGGAACATGATACACACACACACACACATATATATATTGCAGCTGTCGCACGATTTTGCGTATGCTCCAGTTAGTGTTAAATATTGCTATGAAAAATTGTGTGATTTTTATGAAAAATTGTATGATGTTAGCCTCAACGAATGTTAAAAATTCATATAGAATACATATTCATATAGAATACATATTCATATAGAATGGGAAAATATTTAGAGGCAAACCAGTGAAATGAATTTACCAACTTTTAAATTACATGCAGTATTTAAAGCGCAAATCCGGTCTTAAAAATATAAATATCAATATTATTTTTCAGTTGTTTAATTTTTCAGTTAAAAGTATAAATATAAATATTATTTTTCAGAGTCTTTGTGTTCTTTTTGGAAACATACGATATAAATTCTATGTAGAAGACAAAGTAGCGAATACTCTCTATGTCTTTTAAGATTAAATACTGCAGATGAAGGTTTTAAATAACCTTTTCTATTTGATCTAAAAAATATAGGCGCACGCACTTGGTGCTCACAATTCACCACCACGTGTGGCTAACTTAAATTTAACAGGAAGTAGAAACGTAACAAATCACTAATCAATTTGAATGACTGACGACTGGTTCCATAGTTTAACTAACTCTAAATCGGCTGCACACTGCAAAGCCGAAACTAGAAATATCAGTATAAACTGAAAGGTCTCTAACACCGACTGGAGATCTAAATTCAAACACACAGCATAAACTCGGAACTAACTCCGAAACCACTGCTTTTCGAACTCTTGAAGCGCAGCTTAAATACTGCTTCTGAAACACGTTTAGATTAGCGTAGTACTTCATCTAAAATTTACATTCTGGCAGGAAACTGAAATCAGGAGGGAAAGGAAAGGAAAACTGAAAATAATTGGTTAGAATGCAATAAGATCTTTACACAGTCTAATATATAAGATAAAATACTATCTTTAATTAGCAATAGTTGATTATAGCTCCTTGACTCCTCTCTTTTAATTTAGATATTATTTTTTTTTCATCCTAAATATAGTAACTGGTTACAAGAAATCTCTCTAAACTGCGTCATTTCAAATTTAATGCATGTCGTATGATACTTAGCTAATGCTAATGACTCAGGTATTTACATAAAACTTCATCAAAAAATAATATTAGAATCTGCGAGCTGAAACTTAAAGTAATCAATCAAAATAAATCTTAACCAAAACTGAATAAATCTTATTCAGACTTTCGGAATATCATCTGCGTATTCGTTCTCCGCTCCTGTACCTTGCTATCTTGTATGTTGCACTTATTTTTCCTCCGTAGAAATTAAACACAAAGTTTTAAAAAGGTAGCAGTGCAGTTATTCAAGTAGAGGTACACTTTTTGGGCCAATTTAGCTTCTTTTTCATCAAATATGTTTCGTCAAGAATAAAAAGTGTTCAGTCTTCCACTAGGGTAAACAGTTCTTCATTAACATCTACGGCGTCATCAGCATCTAAACTGATACGTATACGTATAATATGTACTTGGCATGCTGCATACGTAATATTTTAGCTTTGGTTAAAATTATTTTAATTTTAACGCATTTTTTTATATTTAAAGCAGCTAAAAACAGGCCAAGTTTAGTGTATATTTGGGCATTCAAATATTAGATTCTGTGTTCCAGTATTTTTAATACTACACTGGGGAGGGGGAAGAAGAAATTCGTCTTATACATCTTTTATTTTGGCTATTAAGAGTTTCGACAATTTTATTCTTTACCTACATTAATTTTAAAACGTTTGCCTTAGAGAAATGTAGTATTTCAGTGAAAAATACGTGCTTCAACCAGATGGTCATATATCTTTTTAACCAATTATCACTATGCCGTATCTTCTGATAATTTATTTTATTTTAATGACAATGAATATTCTTTGAAATTATATCAAGTATTGTAAATCAGTGGTCTGAAACTGCATGTGTGCTGAATGCAGGATCTGAAAACAGCTGACGAGTCAATATTTTCTTTTATTTAACAAAATGAAAATTGTTATTAGCAAAATAAAATATTTTAAATACATTTTAAATTTCACTTATATTAAATATTTATCAAACACGCATAAACAATAATAATAATATCACAAAGTAAACAAAAGATCAAATTTATATTTATTTTCTATTTGAAATCTAGACATTTTTATTGGTTACTTTGTGATATTTTAATGTATTGATGGCTAAGTATTAAATTTTCAGAATGATATTTATTTCAAATAATTTTAACGTTTTTATTAATCTTTAAAAATTTATTTAAATTTAAAATAAAATAAAATGTTAGGAAACCTTAAATTTTAAAGAAAATTCTAAAGTGGAATAAAAAATTGATAATGAATAATGACAGCTTAATCTATTTCTCTTATTTATAAAATTTTTCTTCTAGGCGTAAATAAAAATTTATATGTTTGTATATAAATAATTACAAATTTCTCTATCCCCTACTACTTCTTGATACATGATAGCTTTTCGATTCTGATAAAATTCGAGAAAAATTATCTTAAATAGTCTAATTGTGATTTCATTTTGTTGATTCCTATTACCTTAAATATTTTTCATCATATTAAAAAAACTTATTCTTGGACTTAAACTTTCATAATCTTGTATGTTTATATTTGTCTTTTCAAAATGTCCTACGTGTTTAAGCTTAAAATTCTAGATTTAAAAATGATGAAATATCAGACATTGTTTGAGAACCATAAATTTAAGCTTGGTACATATTTGAAATCTATAGTAAATAGCAACATTTAGTCAAAATCACTGGTTTCGAAATAACATTTTATCTGAAATCGTTTCCTCAGATATTCATTGGTCTTCCTACCCAAGAAGATACGACTGTTCTAATGCAGCAACGATTGCATTATTATGTACACTGCAGATTAGTAAAAAGGTCTTTTTTGTATCTATTGGAAATCTATTGCAAACTGTATCTGTTGTAATATTTCAGTTTTATAATTATTAGTTATACTTTTATAAGTATCCTAATGAAATATATTAGTTATTTGTTGAAAGGGAAGAAATGATAACCTTAGTTTTATTTCACTTTTGATTTTGGGAGTATATTGCGGGATAAGCGAATTTAAAAGCGGAAGCAGAGGTTATCTTTAATTGCTCAAAAATACTTGCAGTACACTCGACAAGAATTTGATTGCAAGGTATACTACATGTTCACGATTACCGACAGGCAATAGTAACTTTTTAGCATAATGCTTATTGCACAAGTTCAGTTACGGATTTAACTATTTATATTTATGCTATTGAGTAGCATTACTATAATTTAAATTGAACATCATTCTGCAAAATGAAAACTGAAGATCCTGAAGTTGCCCAATCAACATTAAGTAATATACTAAAATAGAGCACATTGAAAAATGTAAATTTCACATATTTACTTGGAGTGCTACTATATTTATTAAGCTTAAAATAACTATTTTGCTTCTATCGGGGAACCAATAGGTAATTTCTGAAAAGGTGCGACAAAATAAAAATTAAACAAAAGAGTGTTTGTTATTCAAAATAGATGATTCTTTTTTTTACAGAAGAACACTGTACGATGCTGACCGGAATGCTCTCAATTAGAATAGCTATGAAAAATATACTGAGTAATTTCTTCTACTGGTGGATATACAGAGTAATCACCTCTGTGCTGTATAATGGCTTTCTTGAGTGTAAATAAATCGTTTTGCATATCACTGTGATTGTGAAGTTTAACGGCCGATGTAGAACCCTTTCGAAAAAGAAAAATGCAACTCCTTGCGATATATTTTCGAGTAAATTGTCTTCCACTATACCCTTTTGTTAGCTTGTTATAAATTTCTGAAATCTTTACGGACATTTAGATAACTTTCCACTTCACAGACGAAATCTTACAATAAAACTATTACCTATTTAAACAACGAGAATTACCCAAAAGGCTTTCTAAGATTTAAAACCTGTTTAATTACAAAAGTACCATATTGATCGAAATGTATGATAATGTTCTTTTCCCTTGAAATGCTCTTCAAAAATCCTTTCTAACCTTATATGCTCAGAACAAAATTTAAAAAATTATATTTAGAGATTTCACTACTTATTTCTCAGTTTTGGATGAAAAGAAAACACATTTACTTTTAGGACTAGGTATGATATAAAGCCTAACAACAATCTTTATTCAACACATGAGGTTGATACTATAATGTGACGCAATATTATATGCAAGCCTTTTTTCTGTAAAACAACTTAAAAATGTATATTCATCTCATGTTAATGCTAATATGGTAATAGACAGGAGGAAGGAATTGTCCATAGATTTTATTTCGGTAGTATAATTCTCTTAACTGAGAAAACAAACGAAGAATGATACCAAGAAACACTAGCTGTTTTATTCAAAAGTAAAAACAGATAATACTTAAATTTTTATTTTTGTAATATAGTTATCGGAAACGAAAGCTTCAGATATGATATGCAAAGAAAGATTTGAGCAGGAGGAAATCGATCTTGCCTCTTCTCCGCCTGCCGGGAAAAAAATGTCGCTGATGATCCGCCGCTTTTATTTGTCAAAATCCTTCGCTGCAACTTGACAAAAGGCACTGGAGGAAAGGAAACGAATCGCAACTCAACTGCTTTTCAGAAATGACTTCTGAAAGAAATGTCATAGATAGTTAAAAGTGCTTCATAGCTAGTTTTATGGTTGCAGAATTCTTTTTTTTATTATCTGCATAATATAAATTATACGAAAGAATTAAAAATGCAATGCAGATTTATATTGCAAATGTATAATGCATGTTTCTCCATTAAGTTTTGTCTGCGATGTCTATCTGATAAATGTACATTGTATGTATGCTCAGAATATATACATATCTATATATATATATTCCCTGAAGAATAATTGAAGAAAATGCTTCTATATGTGATAAGCGTATTTTAAACTTAACAGGATATTTATTTAGGATTAATTAAAGTAAATAGGATATTTATTTATCAAATTTCGGTTTAACTTTACAGGAAAAACTGTACATAGAATACGTTTTAAGCATCAATTGTATTTTCAAATGAAATCAACGACCATTAGCTGGCATTTTAAATACGGATTATTTTTCCTATCCACATTTTGTGTTTTCGTAGTTATAATACGCAAAATTATGTTCTCTGAAATTGAAAGATATCTAGATCCTTGTTAATATAAAACTTCCAGAATAAGGCTCTCAAATTCCAAACAGTTATGAAATTTAAATTCATATTTTATAAAATTTAGTTATATTGCAGACTGGGTCTAATGCATCTATAATTCAGAATATTCTCTGAATAGAAAATCATTTTATTTTAAAAAAAAGTCTGTTCAAATATAAGAAATTTTGTTTAAAATTTCCTGCATTCAATACCAAGAATTTATTATTGAATACACTTCATCCATAACTCAAACTAAATTTGTTTGTCAGTGCTTTTGACATTCAATCGTAGATCACATATCTGTCCTCTCAGTCTAGACAGTCTTGGATTTAAGATAAAATATTTTAAACTTTTAAGATAAAATATATAACCTAGCTTATCGCCATCTTCTATCTTTAACATCCGGTATTTTGTTCTCTACTTTTATTTTCATGTTTCTTACCTCTTGGTATATGCACGAATATGAGAGTTCGAAAAATAAAGGTAATGTTCTTGTCCACTTGCTTCTAAGACACATGCCTGAAGCCTAACATTTTGAGTTAAATTCTCTGTAAAAATAGCAGACAGGAATCTGTTAAAACTGATCTGCAATGAATTAAAATAGTATTTTGGATTACCACCTCTGTAAACAATTTGTAAGAAATTAAAGCATTCTTATTATCTGCTCTTTGGATAGAATGGTTAGCATACTGATCCAGCACATCAAGGATCCGGTATTTCACTTCGAGCTAGTAGACTGCTTATAATTATTGTTCGCTTTCTACGCGCTATATCTGATAACTGAAAGGAAAAGTTGAAATGATCATTCGCTTCAGCTTAATAAAAGAAAATAAAACTCTCAGAATTTCAGTCTTATCATCGGATAGAGGACCGTCTTAAAAATTTAATATGGACTTCATTTGAGATAAAATATCCTTTAATGAAATTTATACGTAAATTTTAACATGGTTTCTGACGATTTGTTGAATTTTTGAAAATCGCTCGATTTCTTCGACTGTTATCTTCACAGCAACCGCATCTAAAAATGCATCTACTATCAAGTTTTGAAATTTTCAAGGATTATAAAATAAACTCTTCGCGTTCTTTTAAAACAAGAATGACAAAAAGATGTTAACATGGCGATTTTCTAATTTAAAAAAAAATCCGCAACCTTTAAGCCGAAGGGAAAGGTTCTTTTTTTTAATTCGGCATCTCGTGATTTGCTTGGAGTTCAAAGTTATTGTGTCATTATACGTCGCACTATTTTTCTCCCTTCCGTATATATTTTTCTAATACTGATTTTATTTATTTATTTGTTAATAGCTTTCGGGTTGGTAGAAAGAATTACTTGCAGAAAATTTACTGTAAAAGGTCTTCTTCCTTTTTACAAATGCTATTTTTCCCACATTTTTCTTAACAATAAAAGTTTATTTACTTTCCATTTCCTTTCATTGATCTCAGAAAAAAGATAGCTTAAAGATTAATTAACATTTAAATTTATTTGCAATGAACTCTGCTGTCTGTGCCATTTAAAATTTTTCATATTTTATAAATTCATATCTGTTTTTTTCAACATTTCATTTTAAAAGCTGATTTCCTTAATTTTGTTGCGAAACGTAGTATTATATTCTTTTAAGGGACTTCAAATTCTGACTCTAAAAAATATTCTATTTTAAAGATTTGAAATTTACACAGTTTATAAAGCAAACTCTTCACCCTCTTTCAAAACACGAATGATAAAAGATATATTACTCAGTCGATATTCTAAATTTTTTTAACTAACCGCCTGTGCAGCCAGCCATCGTACTGGCATGCGTAATTTGCCAGACCGAATGCGTATCAGGTATGGTAATTTATCTTAAGAAAACATTTTCGGAGAATGTCAAACACATGTTCATCTTAGAAATATAATAGGAAGGGCTTAAAATTCAGGAGTTGTTGATTGGACAAAGAGGCCGATTAAGCTGATTGTTGCTAATTGGAAAAAATTTGATTGGAAAAAGATGTGTAATAATAATTAATACACTGGCGGAAATGAAGAGAATGTGTGTACACCGTCCAAGATAGTGCAAGATCAAATACATCACATTTAATTGCAAATAATATACATAAATTTTAATGTAAAGTTAGAAACAGTGTATTTTATCGTAAGGTTGTAAATAGTAAGAATTGTGTCGAGGGATCCCCGCATTTTTATTATTCATGATATAAAATTGTAAATAGATTTTGTAAAGAGAATCATATAATCTCTTTTTCTCATTAAACTATATAAGTTATTTTTCTTCTTTTAGTGTATTGATTATTTTATGAGATTTATATAGAGGCTTATTTATCAAAATATTTTTTCATTTTTTCAATTATTGTTCGCTTCCTTAGAACTTCTCTGTCCTGTATAATTTATCATCTTTATCTTATAATTTATCATACAGCTTTTGTACTACAAGTAAATTTTGAATTAGGAACAAAAGCGTTAGATTTAAACATTAAACGTGGTGGAAAACATTTCTAAATATTTAATTTTCAAATAAATTATATTTAAGAATTAAATGCTTGTTAGTTTGGCATTAAATTTCCGACTAAGAAATAAATGAATAGATATTGACAATCCCCCCCGCTCCTAGTTTTCCAAAGAATCATAGTGTACCTTTTCAAGAGCTTCTCTTTAAGCAATTCGTGTATGCCTAGTGCTCCATCTGTAAGTATGCCTTTAGTTCGATAAGTTCTTGTATAAACTGTTGGGTGCCCAATGCGGGTATCTTTAGTTTTGCTTGAATACATTCTTATGCTTTATCTGTGTCTTTTTATACACTTTCCTTAGCAAAAGATCAAGCTATATCAGCTGTCTTAGAATGATATACGCCAATGTTTGAAAATATAACATTTATGCAGCCCGTTTTGTTCAATCCCCATATTTGTTCCTTTAAAATTTTTTTTCCCTCTTTTAAGATGATGCTATTTTCTACATGTTTAAGCCTTTCTAACGACAGTATGAAAACAAGTAACAAAAGTAAATATATGAGCCAGGAACATAATTATGAAGGAACTCATAAACCTCTTTTGTACAGATAATATTCCGACCTTAATTCAAACAACAAAAATCAGTTAAAATCAAAATTATAAGATAGACGCTAGAACCTAAACGCTTGCACCATATTTCATTACTTATTTCTCCAACACTTTTCTTTGCACTTTTTTTTGAAAAATTCTGTCGAATATCGTGTAAAACCGGAGCGTCTAACATGTTTAATGCTTCAAATTATTGACTGGAAAATTCTGCGGATATCAACTAATCAAAACGTTGATTTATTTTTTAAATAATAAATACGTAGTAAATTTGCAGTTATGCAATTTTTAAGCTTATGTGGTTCAATTAGGCAACTAAGAAAATTATTTTGTGAATTTTAAATTGACATTTGTTCTTATTTCGTGAAATCATTTCCTAAAATACTGTCAGGTGCAAAATTCTATAATAATTAAAGTGTCAGACGCAGTTATCATCCCAGTAATGTATGTATACTAAAAGTTTCTTTTTATGCGTCAAATGTAATTATTCCACTAAAGACAAATTCACGTATTGCTTGTGGTTAATCAATAGATAAAATGGAATCATTAAAGGTATTCTTAATTTCATCAAATATGGTAAAACTTAACTAGACTGTAATAATGTTAACTGAGAAGATACAGCGTAATATTCTGCACAAATTATTTTGAAACTAGGTAACTGTTTTAAGTAAAATGCAGTATTTTGAGAAATTTTCTTATCATAGCACAACATGGTGATTTTTAAATTTTTCTTCTTGATTTACGTTATTAAACTTAAAAGCATATTATCAAAGTTATAAACAGTTTTAACTGCTCTTGATGTGCTTTTTGAAAGGTACTTCACCTCAAAATTAAAACTTTCGGAACAAAATGTTTTGCTTATAATCTACATTAATTTCCATATTTTTCGTTTTTATTTGAAAGCATGAAAATATTAACTTTTGGCACTAAATGAATCATATTGAAAACTTTCCAACAAGCTTTTATTTTTACAAGCGTTTAATACAGAACATGATGAGCCTAAATGGGCAGGATTACACATATATTGTAGATACATTAGGTTTTTTAGAAGCCGGAGAGATGAAAAATGTGCAACGCCTTCGCCGGGAATCGAACCACGGACCTCTGAAATTCCGGCTCAGTGTGCTGACCATTACACCACGAAGGCACGCTAAGACTGTGGGAGATATACCTTATATACTCCCCTTTTTAAAAGGGCGACTAGGGTTTTTAGGGTACCTAGTCGCCAAATCCTGGGTGTGGAGAGTCATCATCCACAACCCTTTTAGTTCGGGCGCCACTTGTAGAGACATTAGGTTTTTTAGAAGCCGGAGAGATGAAAAATGTGCAATGCCTTCGCCGGGAATCGAACCACGGACCTCTGAAATACCGGCTCAGTGTGCTGATCATTACACCACGAAGGTACGCTAAGACTGTGGGAGATATACCTTATAATATTACTATTGGACTTTAAAAAAATATTGTTAGGCATAGTGGTAAAGCGGAGAAATGGGTAAGATACCTAGGCTTAAGTAATCAGAACCAATGTTTCCCCATTATTACTTGCCCCCACTTCCATTTTACAAACAGATAGAACAAACAAACTCAAAACTCGATTAAACAGTTTTAACTGAGAATAATCTTCAAAGATTTTGTGATTTATGTGCAATTCATAGCCTTCAACTTATAAGGTATATCTCCCACATTCTTAGCGTGCCTTCGTGGTGTAATGGTCAGCACACTGAGCCGGTATTTCAGAGGTCCGTGGTTCGATCCCCGGCGAAGGCGTTGCACATTTTTCATCTCTCCGGCTTAAAAAAAAACCTAATGTCTCTACAAACTACATAATAATCGCGAAATGATATCAGGGCACATTGATAAAATCAGAATGCATACAATCCCCAAACTTGCAATCACGTTCGCAGAACATGCGTTACATTTCTACATATTAAAGTCATAATTTTACACCACACGGTATATTCTGACGCTTATAGAAGGAGTATGGAAGCCTGGTTTCATCCACGCTTTCAATAACATATAGCAACTGCCATTTTTGAATAAGAAGCATTCCGAGAGGGATTTGGGTGGCATTTGGATAACACTTTGGAAAGCTTCCTGTATCCATTCTGAAGCATTCGGATGAGGGAGAATGTACCTAGGGCCATTCGTTGAATATTTACTGCATCGGATGTGCGATGAATAACTTGGTCTCGGGAATTTTCCTCTATTTGCACCAACGAGTAGTATACGCAGAGACATAACGTTGCTTGTTTCATTCTGTTTTCCGCAGCAGTTTAAGAACACATAGAAGAAAAGTGGGGAATAATTTCAAAACATCTCAAACACATTCCTAGCATCTCAAAACATGTCGGATATAATCTAACACTTACCAAAAGAAATATTTACGTGACTACTTTTCATCATTTACAACATTCGAAGTAAATATCCGGAAAGTGCATAATGAATATGAAATATTTGCGTTTGCCATAAATGTCGCTTTTTTGTACTCGGTACAAGTTAGCTGGGTTGTTCGGAATTCGCTTCGCTATGATACCAATATCGCTAGAAGAACTATCAGATAACTTTAATTTCAGTTCTGCTGACTTTAAATATTATATGGAAATTCTACCAATTATGATCCTAATGACTCGCCATTTCTATTCCTTCGTTATTTAAACCTTATCATTATTAATCCCTCATCTCCCTATCATTTGATTCAAAATAAATTATCATATTAAATAGAAATCATTTGAAGCCGAAAGCTGGTTTCTGTAGTTCAGCGAAAGAGTTTCTCTCTATAGGGAGATCTTTCGTAATCTTAGTTAAGAGATATTTAAAATTATTTTTGGCCAAATAATTTTTAAATTGTTATATTATTTTTGATTGTTACATTATTAGTGATCAAAATCTGAAAAACTTAACGATAATCATAATACTGACAGTTATTCTAATGAATGACTAATATTTGTATCATATCAAAGAATTTTAGAAAATATATTTGGAAAAATGGAGACACAATTCCTAAACATTGAAGCGCGGTATAATAACGCCAGAATTTCTTTACACATGCACTTCTTTATACCAGATTATTCTTAAACTCTGGCACCTTGCGTTGCCCCGTTTGTTTCCATTTCTCAGTTTCCTCTTGTTACAAATCTCAAAGAGTCTTTCAAATTTCTTTGCTGTTGATGAAAAGGGACCTGTACCTGTTTGTCCTCGAAATCGATTTAGTTCTTGACTACGCCAAACGCAAGGTGTTGCTAATTTTCTATCTCAAAGAGTATTCTTGATAAAAATGATGAAACTGAACTTTGAACTTTGTACTATAATTCTACACATATCTTAATATATGTCTTACTATGTCCATTTCGCTAGAACATCATGCGCAGAAGTGATTCAAGCTGCCAATAAAATGTGTTAATGAAGCCCGTGTAATGTATCATTAGCTATAGAATTCTCATTTTGAAAGCTGCAGATAACAGGTTCCTTTAGAAAATCCAATAATCTGTTGCAGTTTGCAGAATCGTCTCATATATTTAATGCGTTGACATGATCTACAAATCAAATCTTTTACGGGGTTTGCTGCTAATCAGAGCCACTAGCTCTTTATCGGATATCATTACAAGTACAGAGAGCAATGATTCATGCTCACGGGCGTTAACTTTTTAAATGATTGAATTTTACAGTTTCTACGGTCACTTAATTCTAAATTAATTGCAATGTATAGACAATTGAATTAAATTTCCTCATCACCTACCCTAAAATATAAATTGATTGATTTTGGCGAATTTTTACAAAGATTTTCTTTTATATAGGAACAGTAAGAAATATTACTTAAATATTTATTCACTTACATTATAGTATGGATGAAGTTTATATATTATAGTATGGATATAATATAGTATGGATATAATTATAGTATGGATATAATATAGTATGGATATAATATAGTATGGATATAATTATAGTATGGATGATTTAAGTTTTGATTTAAACTAGGCATTAAATCTAATCGCTATCTCGAAGAAGAGACACTTAAACTATGGCTTCTTTCACAGTTTCGCACTTCAAAAATGTAGAATGATATTAAATATTTAGTTTGGATCTGCTGACAGCTTATTAAATGTGCGCTGTAAACTCATTTGTGACTTAAAATGATGCATAGGAGAATAAATAAATCCTAAACTTCTCCGAAGTTTTGCGTAACTTCGCCAATTCCAAACACGACAACTATTATTCGGCCATCGCTAACGACGTCTCTAGTTTGTTTATGGGCTTAAACTTCAAAATCGTAAATCATGCGGAGAGGACGCTGGAAACTGTATTGAATTAATTCAGATCTGGATTCTAGAGTAGCTAAATAACATAGGCTGCCTTAAACTAATCAAATCTGATTGAAATATTAATTGGGTTTTAAATTATTCTTTATCTGTTCCTTATAGTACAAACGAAATCATACTCTAAATGAAAACTTATTTATGCGCAACTTTAGGAAATATTGTAAGATATAACACTGATTATTTCCTATTCTGATGAATACACAAGCGTAGAATTATGGTGCTAACATAAGCCAACATTTAACGCTGTAGATTTAAGGGTTGACGGAAAACGATCAGTTGTCAGAATAAATTGGAATAAATCTGTGCATTGTAAAATTTATGAAGTATAACCATCATACTATATAAGATTATACTAATCTCACTTAGCAAGACTACAATTAAAATGGTACAGTGATTAGGAAACTTCATTTTAAATGCTTCGTCATCCTCTATAGGGACACTAGTAAGTAAAAGTTTGACATCAAATAAAACCACAGAGATTTGACTGGGAGATATATTTTTAACAATGGCGAAATGAAAAGCCAGTTTTGTGAATGTTGAGTAGAGTATGCAATCTAATACAAATGATGAGTGAGTTTATATCTGCGTTTCGAGAGAATTTTACTGCAATATTTATTTTTTAGATAGCTGAAAAGGATGGATCTTTAGGAATCGATTGTATAAGATTTTTCTAAGATTTCAATTACTGAAAGCAATTTTCTTGCACTCAGAAATGGTGTATAACAAATTAAAGGGGTGATACCCTGAAAGAGATATATTAACATTTTCAATCTAGGATCACATGCTCAACTTTTGCGTACTGCAGTACGTTGTAGTTGCATAAAATGTAAGCTACTCCTTTATTAAGTATTTTTAGTAAATAAGTGAAAGAAATATTATTAAAACGAAAGTATTGACAGGAACCAGTCTGGGTCGTTTCACATAGAAGTAAATACGCGAAACTTTGTTAAGCAAATATGTGTATTTGCGACGTTCGATAGACGATTTCAATTATTTGATTAAGGAAAAGCACGCAAAGAAGGAGAACCCGCTGTGAGAAACTGTTTTTTTTATATTACACAAGGGATAAGTCATGAAAACTTCATTTAACCTACCCGTTTAAACAATGATATCAGAAACGGAACTAAACTGCAGATGTTTAATAATCTTATTCCAAATGAATAGCAAGTCGACCCGAGCGGGTAGAAAAATTGCACCACTTTCTATTCATAATCATCCTGCTTAACTGCTATGTCTTCTAAAAATGTCCAGTTGCAATATTAATTATGAACTAGTTTTTTATTAAATGTGGCACATATTTTCAATACATACTTTAAAGGCATTGTTTATTTACAAATGAATGCCTCTTCAAAAAGTGTTTTCCTCAGCTTCAGGGAAACAAGCAATCATTACTTTGTTGTATAGAAATACCTGCAGATGATTGTCGCCAGTAGGTATATGGCTGTATTATCATCTTGCGTAAATACTCATGAATTCCAATTTGAAGTAATGATATTAATTATGAATTTGGCATTTCTTAAACAAATCGCATATTTGGTATAAATAATTAATGTAAATTTTGTTGCAAGCGGCTTGCTGATACAAGAAATATTTGATACAGAAAAATGTATTCAATATGAGTGAAAGATGTCTTTAATTGAATGCATCAAAGCAGCTTAGGAAAAAGGTTACCTTCGTGAAGGACTACCGAAGAAAAACTAGTTCGTATTCATGTTACACATAGAGAAATTGTGAAGCTGTCGAAACTGTTTGCTGGGATTAGAACTTGTATAAAGCTACTGATATTCAGCAAAATGCTTTATCTACTCGGCCACTGCTCAGCCGAAACGTAATTGCTACTACACTCATATTGTAAATCTAATTAACGCAACTGCTATTAAATTGTAAATGTAACTACAGTGCACCAACTGAAATTTTAATTACCAAGCAGTTAAATTATAGCTATCAACTCTACTCAACTAATGACATGTTGCTTAAATTTCAAGGATCAGTTATTAAGAATCTCAGGGAGTGTTGAATGACATCTTTTGTTTTCTGAGAATTCGCTGTCACATGAAAGACATTGGCCCATGAAAGGCACATGAAAGATAGATTGAAAATCTTATGCTTTGTCGAACAGCAACATTCTGAGAATTTGCTGCCCAAAGGGCACATAAAAGGTAGATTAAAAATCTTATGCTTTTTATAATAGCAACATTCTGATTAATCGTTATGGAAGATTAATTTAGGTCTTATGTTTCATGCAATGGCAACACTTGTCAAGGGCTGTTTCTCTTCTATTTCCATTCTTCTTCTCGTGTGTCAATTTTTGAGGCATGATCAAGTCTACAAATTTTATTTTCCGAGACCAATATTTTATATGCTAATTGAAAACAACGCGTTCGTCCTCAAAGAGTTGTAATCTGCGAGCACTAATAGATTTAATTATAATTATATTGTAATTATAGTTGTAATTACATATCATATAACTATAACTTGGCTTGTATTTTTATTGTAATAATAAATCATGAAATAATAATTATATTGAAACTGAATTAATTGTAACTGTATGTTTTATAATTAAAATTACATTGTGCATGTATTAATCGTGATTATAATTGCATTGTAAATGCATGAGTTATGTTTACAAATAATTGTAATTGAAGAAATTTAAGTATAGTTACAATGTAATTCCATATTTGGAGCTGCTCTGTAATTGCAGATATACTGTAACTGTAGCTATAATTACGTTGTAATTGCAAATATAAATAATTCAGTTAAATCAAATTGCAGTTACGTCGTAACTAAATTAATCCTCAGAAAAATAGTAACAAATACATAATGAATAGTAAACATTCATAGAAGAAAAGCAAGACAACTAGTATTACTGTCCTTAAATAATATGTTTATTAAGAATTGCCCATGGGGTGTTTTACATCATTTACATGGTATATATTGTAATCTATTGCATTTATGCATTCATTGTCAATTAAACAAGATTTTGCATGATATTGTTTGACTAGTTTATAGTAAATACTTACGATTTGAAACATGTTCAGCTTCTAATGTTATCAGGACTTAGTGTTCTGTGTGTATTCTTTGAGAACATGGTAAATTCTGTAAAGGGTTCTTATCCTTACGTTCTAAGTCCTGAACTGGAACAGGGAGCGGAAGGTACGCTATGTTCTGATGTAACTGCTGGGCTGGAGAATAACTGCACGTGAAGGGATTTGAAATCCTCTTTTATTCACTCACTATTAAATACAAACCTCCCAATTCGGGAGAGATACAGAACGTAACAGACCACACTTTGGTCGAACTTAACAATCAAATAAATTTAAATAAATTAAAATAGAACTTAAATTAAACTTTGCTTCGCAGAGCAATTCGCGGAAGTTGGCCTCTACCGAAAAGGGTGCGTAGCAAGGTATACTAAATACTACCGCACTTTAATTTATTTTACAATGCAATCACGTAGTAAGCACTATGGCTTATAAATTTAAACTGCTAGCTGGTCAGGCGAACGTTGAGCAGCGTGACCGTGATCTGAGGCAAAGCTCTCACACACCGAGAGGTTTCTACCTCTGGCTTAAATAGTGCTTGGCTGAACTTCAAAAATTAGCATAAGCTAAAAACGCGCGCTTCTTCTGACAGGAAGTTGAAGCAGAGAGGAGATAGAAAAGATTTAAATTAAAATAAACTTGGTTAGTTTAACTAAAACCTTACAAACTTCCCGCCAGAATTGCGATAGTTAAACTACTTTGGTCCAAACGGACCATGTTGAAAACTAGCAATTCTAAATAGTCGAAAATTTCACTGTTCTAAACTTAGGCCAACTCTTACAAGGCAATATATGTTTGTGTAAAATACAGACGAAATTTTCTGGAACAACAATCTTCAACATTTTTTTTTTCAAGTCTTATTCTTCAAACAGTCTTACTCCTTCCAGCAAAATCTGGAAGGAAAACAACTTTAGTATGACATAATAACAGAATAATTCTAAGTGGTACAAATCCTTATTTTTTTTTTTTTGTGTAATTTTGCACACACACATTATCATTCAAGCACAATTAAATTCTTCCCCCGTATGCTCTCTCACCGGTGTTGGATGTAAAGCAAACCGCCATTGCGGGTTTTTATGTGTTCGGGGGTGTTCAACTCTTCCACCTACAATCGACTAACATTAGTTAGAACTTGACATACGAGACCTGAAAAAAACGCCCTATAACCAGCTAATCCTAAGGTTCTCACTAGCTTTATGTCTAACACTTTAAGTGTATTTGGTGGAGAGCCTAATTAACACTTGCATTCTAAAATAGTCAATCTTTAACTTTTCATGCATACAAATTCGCAGTTTGCACACAACATTCACATTAATATTGCACTTAACGTGCATTGCTAGCATAATATTATTTGTTACATTTCATAACACATTAACAATTTCATAGCAATCCTGAAATGCAAATAGAGGTTAAATTTCTAAGCTTACAGAAATATAGGTTAAATTTCTAAGCTTACAGCAAGTGCTTCCTATTCCTTTCTCAAGGTACTTTCTTGAAATATCAAATTACATTGAATTAATAGTCTACAGACTAAATCGTGTTTTTCAATTTTCCGAATTTTCATTCTAGACATTTTACAAGTCTTTAGACAAAGCGTCATACAAAATCATTTAGTTAACATATTCTTTTCAGCAATTCATTGCTTTTACAGAATTAATCTATTTACAAAATTAAGTAATTTTAAATCTTTAAGAATTACAATTTCTTTTAACAAAACATTTTACTTTCCATATGAGAACTTATCGCTCACTTGGCGTAAAAGTCAACCTCGCTTGAGGTAAAATCAGTCCTGCAACTTGCAGTATACTCAAAAATTAACTAAACTTTTGAATACGAAATTGTACTTATCTTATTATGATCGTCCATCCTTTTCTTGGCCCAATCTTTAAAACTTGAGTAAGTTGTGGCCTGGTTCAGTTTCCTCGTTTTTCGTTGTTCTTTCGGAGCCTGCTCGTCTCTTTTTCTTTTGAAATTCCGTCGTTGTATCCTCGGCAATTTCCTTTGTAGAGGAGGTTGCTCCGCTGGACGTTTGGTGGACTGGGCCCTTCTCTCCTGGGCCCTTGCTCGTTGCTTGTCCTGGTTCCTGCTGTATTCGGGAAGTTGATTCTCAGGCTGCAATCGACGTTTCTTGCTTCTCAGGCACCTGTCCGATGATTCCACAGTTCTTTTGGATACATTGGGCTTCCCTTGCCCATTCTGCTTTCTTCTCTTGGTGCGCTCGTAATTCCGTTCGTAGATTTGTTCACCTGCATCGTGAGACTTTCTTTTGAAACCACCTTTTTGGTTCTTATTTCTTTGTTGGGGGGGAGCTTTCTTCTTCTGACATTTCGATGCCGTTGTAGCTGGTTCCTGCTGTTTTTGCTGACGTATATCTTCCTGGCTAGTCGATTGCCTCGGATCCTGAAACGAATCTTTAAATACAGCCATTTTGCTGCGATTATAGAACGGTTTTATTTGGTCCACATTCGCTTTGAGCGTTTGACCATCATTTCTTTTTAATATAACCACTGCCCCCGTAATTTGTTCAATTGTGAACGGGCCTTCAAAACGCGGAAAAAATTTCCCCACCTTTTCCTCTGGGGCATTTGACAAGTTGTGTTTAATCTTCAACACTTCATCTCCCACATTGTACTTGACCTCTCTTCTTTTTAGGTCATAGTACAATTTCTGTTTTCTTTGGGCCATTTCTATATTTTCCGTCGCTTCCCGTATTAACTTTTGTATATCACTCATTTTAAATTCTTCTGCCCTTTCCTGTACAAAGAACAGTTTATCTAGGGGGGTCAAGATCTTTCTTCCTAAGAAGAGTTCAGCGGGTGTTTTTTGTGTAGTATCGTGTTTGGCGGTCCTAAGTGCAAATGCAAATTCATTTATATGGCTATCCCAGGTAGAGTGATAGTTTTTCACATAACTACGAATTATTTTCACTACATTTCTATTCACCCGTTCCGCTATGTTTGACTGCGGACGATACGGGACCATCTTTAGATGACGTATGCCCAGTTTTGCACACATTTCCTCAAACATTTTACTAACAAACTGAGGACCATTGTCTGAAATAACTTTTAGGGGCGCCCCGTATTTTAAAATATACTTATTTAGAATTGAATCTACTACAATTTTTGCAGACGCGCGTTTTAACGGAATTAACTCTAACCATTTGCTAAAATGATCCACTATAACTAAAAGATATCGGCTTTTATTAACTTTACTTCGAGGGTAAGGTCCAAGTAAATCGATGCCTATTATTTGATTTGGGAATTCTGATTTAATACTATTTAGGAACCCGGCCGGGCGGAAATTAACATAATTATTTAATTGACATGTTGGGCACGACTGGACATACGCCCTAGTAAACTTTTGCAGTTCTGGAAAGAAAACTGCCTCGCGAACTCTCTGAACAGTTTTTCTTATACCTAAATGAGCCGAAATGGCACAATCATGCAACTCTTCTAATACATTCAACCTCATGCTAGCTGGGATAACCGGTCTATATTCATGATTCTCATTAGTAGCTTTCGTATAGAATAACAGTCCGTCAATTAATTCGTAATTTTCGGCCCTATTTCTTATCGGCACAATATCCGGATGATTGAAATTCTCAGGGTCGGCCAAATAATTGTATATATTTTTGAACTCCGGATCTTTTTTGAGTTCGGCTATTACTGTTTCACGAGAATCTAATACTTTGGATGTTAACATGGCTATCTTAATTACACTTCCATTTTCATCTAAGTTAATTCTGCTTAAAGCATCTGCCACAACATTTTCCTTTCCCGGCGTATGTTTAATTATTAGGTTATATTCCTGTAATTTGAGAGCCCACCTTATTAATCTGGGTGATAAATTTTTTCCAGAATAGAGTCTAGTGACCGCCGCGTGGTCGGTATATACAGTTACTGGAGAACTTCCAAAGAACACACGAAATTTCTGTACTGATGCTAACACTGCGAGAGTTTCTCTCTCTGTTGCGGAATAGTTTCTTTGGGTTTCATTTAATGTTCGGCTGAAAAAAGCCACGGGCTGACCATTTTGGGAAAGCACTGCACCAATCGCGAAATCTGAAGCGTCCGCTGAAATCTCTAATCCTTTATCCCCTTCTGGAAATTTTAAGACGGGAGCTTGAGTCAATGCGTCTTTCAATTTTTGAAACGCCAAGTTGGCTTCTGCTGACCACGAAAACCTAGCTTTTTTTCTTTTCAACTTTAGCAGTGGCTCAGCTATTTTTGCAAAGTCTTTAATGAAAGCCCGGTAATATGAACACATCCCGAGAAACGACGATAATTTCTTCGCTGTTTTAGGAACAGGATAATTTCTAATGGCTACTATTTTTGACTGATCCGTTTCGATTCCCTTTTGGGAAATTTTAAATCCTAAATAACGTAACTCTTTTGCGGCAAATTTACATTTAGACGCATTTATCTTTAAACCAGCTTCGTTTAACAATGAAAATACTTTTCTTAAATCTTGTAAGTGTTGTTCTAGAGTACTACTCGTAATTATAATATCGTCTAAATATATGAAAGTGCTTTTACCAAGGACTGGTCTTAAGACGATGTCCATACATCTTTGGAACGTTGCCGGCGCGCCGGATAATCCGAACGGCATTCTAAGAAATGCGTACGTACCAGATTTCGTTATGAACGCGGTTTTGTGTACGTCCTCGGGTTTTACCCCAATCTGAAAATAGCCACTCGTGAGATCTAATGTAGTCATGTATTTTGTAGACGAAATATTTCGAATAATTTCTTCAATTATCGGCAACGGATATACAGGATATTTTGTAACTGAATTTAACTTGCGATAATCTATAGCAAAACGCCACCGCTTCGGGTGCGTAATCGGGTAATCATTATTTTTCTTACACAGGACAACGGGGCTAGCATAACTGCTAGAAATTGGCGTGATGATTTTATTCTTTAACATCTCTTTAATATGATGTTCAATTATTTCTTCTTTTGTCCTATCATATCTATATGGCTTTTGCCTAACTGGCTGAGCGTCCCCCGTGTCAATGTCGTGGTTCACCACCTGCGTAAAGCCTGGTACATCACTAAATAAATTCGCAAAGTGACTTACCAGACCTTGGATTTTCTCTTTTTCCTCTGCTTGTAAATGTTCCAAGTCCAGCTGCGGGGGCTTATCATTCTTCGCTTCAATTGGCTTCATATTTAATGTTAGTTCTCCCCCCTTGAAATCAATTTTTGCTTCTGCCAAACTAAAAAAGTCCACACCTAGAATAATACAAGTCTGCAGGTTACGCACAATATAAAACAGGATTCTTACCTGTTCGTTGTTGATACGCACGAACAATGGTACTTTTCCTAAACAGCTACATTTTTCTCCTTGGGCCGCTATGACATCCGTGTCTCTTGCACTAAAAATTCTGTAACGTCGAAAGTGCTTCTTAAAGAATCTTTCCGATACGAAGCTGCTTTGGGCTCCTGTATCCAAGAGGGCTGTCGCCGGTATGTTGTTGATTAGAACTTCAATCTTCGGCAAACTCAAATTCTTAACGACCACGGTGTTTAAATTGATTTTGGAAGGGTTTTGCGCTGCTTCGGACTTCTTCACCTTCCTCGAAGAAATCCCTCTTAGTTTAAATTCTTTTTCTTCTGGTTGCCCTCGGAATCTTTGCTTGTTCTTCTATTAAATTCCCTTCGTTCGCCGCTCGCTTTAGGAGACACATCTTTCTTCGGCCATTGCTTCGCCTTATTCCCGTAACTTTGATTTTGCTTTTGCTGCGGTCTTGGCGAACTCCACTGACTTCTTCGCTCAAATTGGCGTCGTCGTTCGTTGTCGGCTGTTCTTCGGCTTTCAAATTGTACCGCGAGCTCAAATAATCTGTCTAATGTTGTTGGATTTCTTAGTTCGATGAAATCTTGAACTTGGGGCAGTAGCCTAGGAAGTATAACTTGAATAATTTCAGGATCCGGGCGACTTCCATACAAAAGCTTGAAAACTTGAATTTTCCTCAAAATAAAATTAGACAAATCTTCTATTCTTTCTTGGTATCGGCTAAACAGTTCAGCTTCCAATCTGGCTCGATCTCGCACCACGGGAAATGCTTTCACTAGAGAATTCTTGAAATTTTCATACGTGTATGTGGGGCTTCCTGGTTCCCCCAAGAGATTCTTTCCGATGCACTTGAACCAACTTAGCGCTTGGCCCTTCAAAGCGCTGGTAGCAAGAGCGACTTTCTGAAATTCGTGGACTGGATATAGCATGAAGTGGGAGTCTAGCTTTTCCAGGAAATTGATTACGGCTGTCTTGCCGTCAAAACTTGCCGCTGGCTTCATGGCTGCTCGCATGGTTTGTACGATGTAGCCGAATCCTTCTATGCCAGGAGGTGCTATCTCAGGATTCTGGACAGGTACAGCAGGTGTCTCAGGTTCGTCTTCTTGTTGTTGAGGCCATCCTCTTCTTTTTGTGCGGGCGCCACTATCAGGACTTAGCATTCTGTGTGTATTCTTTGAGAACATGGTAAATTCTGTAAAGGGTTCTTATCCTTACGTTCTAAGTCCTGAACTGGAACAGGGAGCGGAAGGTACGCTATGTTCTGATGTAACTGCTGGGCTGGAGAATAACTGCACGTGAAGGGATTTGAAATCCTCTTTTATTCAATCACTATTAAATACAAACCTCCCAATTCGGGAGAGATACAGAACGTAACAGACCACACTTTGGTCGAACTTAACAATCAAATAAATTTAAATAAATTAAAATAGAACTTAAATTAAACTTTGCTTCGCAGAGCAATTCGCGGAAGTTGGCCTCTATCTAAAAGGGTGCGTAGCAAGGTATACTAAATACTACCGCACTTTAATTTATTTTACAATGCAATCACGTAGTAAGCACTATGGCTTATAAATTTAAACTGCTAGCTGGTCAGGCGAACGTTGAGCAGCGTGACCGTGATCTGAGGCAAAGCTCTCACACACCGAGAGGTTTTTACCTCTGTCTTAAATAGTGCTTGGCTGAACTTCAAAAATTAGCATAAGCTAAAAACACGCGCTTCTTCTGACAGGAAGTTGAAGCAGAGAGGAGATAGAAAAGATTTAAATTAAAATAAACTTGGTTAGTTTAACTAAAACCTTACAATGTATGTTCTTTTTTTGTTCTTGTTGTTAGGCGCGTACCACGGAGCCCTGAAAATTTGACAAAGAGTAACATTTTAGGAAGTCTGTAATTGCTTCCGTTAGGTACAGTATGAGTACGCTCAAGCGAGGCAGGCATAGCATATGTCGGCCCAAAAATGGTTAAGAATCACCTCGGATCTATTTACCTCAGGAAGATAGTTTCAAAGAGGCCTTTTTCCAAGAGAACTAACTCTTATTGCGTTGCGTACGGGAAGCCTTATGTAGCCAGCTCATTTGGACGTAACCGAATCCGAGACCAGCTAACATGGTAGTGATGGAGTGTTCAGTTATCTTATTTCTTCTGTTACTAGGAGCAAGATCTTATTGTTAGTTTCTAGAAAGAGATTTCGAAATAAGGAATATCTCTAAGAGCTTTTTATGGTTCTCAACTGCATGTTTTACTTTATATATTGAAGGAAAAGATTAAATTGCTTACCTAATTTAAAAGGGAAGGAATTGAAAATAGCATTGATGTATAGATGAGAATGTAAAATAATGTATTGATTCACTGATTATTTCTGTTTTTATAACAGACGAGATAAAGTAATATCGAAAGTATTTTTGGCACTGGAAAAATTAAGCCATAGAGATGAATATATTAATAGAAACTAGAGAGAAATTGAAACGAACGTTTAATAAATCAGACTGCTGAAAAGAATTTCAAAATTAACTAATTTTTGAGACAAAATACTTTTTATAGCAGAAATAATAAAAGAAAGCGGTGTTTTGATTTCGTCACCAAAAGAAGATATTGAAATCTAAAGAAGATATTTTCTATTTTTAAATTTCAAAATGGTAAAAAAATATATTTGGATTTAGATACTTTAAAAGACGTAGCTTGTAATTTAGGGCTTAAATATCCGATTTATATAAGTGCTGAAAACGTTTCCTTCAAGACACCTGGTTTTAGAAACCAATTAGTTTTAATAATCCCAATATCAAGGCTTTTACAAGTTTAGATAACGTAAGTATCACGAAGAGTCAACCATGTATTAAAAGACTAAAGAATTTAAGACTAAAACTTTATTTCAATTCTATTCTAACATGAAAATTGCATGTTCTATTCTAACAAGTGTTAATCTTAATTTTAATTTTACCAGTGTGAAAGAAGCTTCTAATACCTTAAAATAATAAAAACCTCACTTAAAATTTTTATTCTGTGAAGAAGAGCTTCACAACATTACGCTTCTCTGCATAGCACCTGAATTAAATAATCATATAGATTTTAAAAAATACTGATAATTTCGCGCCATTGAAAGAAAGAAAAATTAAATTATAAAAATGTATACTATTTTAATGTTATTTGTTATTTTGAAAGAATTATCAAAAATATTATACTTAACAATTGTTTCATAGCTTTAATTTTCATATACATATTATTTTATGGATACAAAAAGTTACGTAATAATAATTTCAATATTTTGCTTTAAAATAGTTACCGCTGTTGAATATAATGCATACAGATATAGTTAACCTGCATAAAAAGAATATAAAATGCTCATTTATCATTTAGTTGCTGGTGAAGTATCTAACTTACAGCTCTTTCTATAAATCCTCAAAGGAATTAAAACTTTGCTGCTATAGGAACGTGAACTATGAGTTAGGACACTTATCTTCTAGGACAAGAAACGCTTAATAAAAATTTATGCAAAAACATGTGTACAAAGAAAGTGAATATATTTCTTTTTCCCTTCCATGTGATTTAATTTGCATCTGAAACCTCACTGAATGGATCTTTTTTCTGTCTAAATCAATATATTGAGATGATCCAATCAACAAATCAAAAAGTAGTGCATGTTGTAAGATTTTTCTGACATCTTCGGAGCCTCTAGCATTTCCTGGCGACCGTCAGCTAACACAGTCATTTAGGCTAATTAAGACTAATTCAATACTTGAAATATATACAAAAAAGTAAAATCAACAAACTAGGAGATGTATGCTTTTGAGGTTAAGTCCACTGGTAAGGTTTACTGAAGTAAGTAAAAATTAAATAAATTCATAGGACACATTTTCAATCAAATTCGGCTGCGAGTAATAATCCAGTTTAAAAGGTGTGGGCCGTAAGCAAACTATCGTAGCAATCAGTCAGAATACTTGGCGTCTTTCTTACTATGTTCTTAGTTTGTTCTTGCTTATAATACCTGGCGCATTCTGACAAATTTCTCATTTGCGTAATCTAAAAGTGAGCGAATAATGAAATTTTCTCGAAAAATCGTGATTTTGAATTAAAAGTGATATGACATATATCTGAGAAGGTTTCGAGGAAAAAAATAGTAATTGTGAAAGTTCTTGAGTACCAGAAGTGGGAAAGTATAAAGTATACGCAGTATTTGGCCTTAATTAAAAATTCTAATTTTTTATTCAATTATAAGGTATTTCTGCCACCTTCTTCGCATAACTTCGAGGTGTAGTGGTCAGCACGCTGAGCACGTATTCCGGAGGTCTGGGGTTCAAGCCTCGGCGAAGGCGTTGCTAATTTTTCATATCTCTTGCTTTAAAAAAATACATAATGTCTCTACAGAGTCACAAATATATAAGTGGGCTGTGATGGAGTAAACTACATATTTATATTTGCATGAATATTTAAGAATGGCATATTACGAAGAATGCGTTAGAAGTCTGAAAACTGAAAGCCCAGAAGAAGGAAGGATCTTATAAAAGACCACGTTGGAATATCCAGGAAATTATTCACTATTTTACTTCACCTTTTCACCCCTCCATCAGTACTTAAGCGGTTAAAGGCCGCTAAATAACGGTTAAATACTAATGAAATAACACGGGTTCAAACCCAGACAAACAGACCGGGTGCATCCGCGATTTCCGTGGTTTGTCTATGTGTAAATTGAATACGAGCCAGTTTTCTTTAGAAAGTCATTCATGAAGGCATCCCCTCTTTAGGCAGATAATCTTTGCATGCTTTCGTACATTCAAGTTACCTAATCTAATCTCAGCTTCTTATTACTAAACTGTCTATGCAATAACCAGTCGGTGTTATTGCTGATTAATTATTGTATGCAGTGAAGATATTCGACTTTCAGATATAAGAAGCGTTGTAATTTTCAACCGGAACAAAGCACAAAAATTAAAATTATGTGTAACTATTAACAAGACCCTTAATGTAACCATGAAGGTAATGGTCATCTCGGGTCTGCTATGATTGGAAAACTTACCGAAGTTCTGTCTCTGATTGTCTCCATTAAACTTTCCAGGCACGTTTGTGATACAGGAAGCTCCTGGGAGAAAGAAAGATTCAGAGAAGTAATCCATCTTTTGAGTGCGTCTCACGCATATTGTATCAGATCACGGTTGTGATAAGCTTGCTTGCTTTACGAATAGTAGAGGTCAGAATTGGATTTTCTGTACCAAAAGCAGAGTATAAAAACCAGAGATACTGAGCAAATATCTGAATAATTAAGTATTATGTGTGAGCTAGGTAGTATCCAACTGGCAATTATCTCAGCTTTCATTCACTGTTAATTCGTTCCTTATTCAGAAAGTATTATCTGAATTCTAACAACTGTTAAAGATGAAAATAAATATCATTCAACACGAAATGTAGACTTTTTTAGTTCTTTCATTATCCTTCAGCCTTATGTAATTATGTGTTAATTATATGTAATTCTTTCCTTATGCGGAAATTATTATCTGAATTCCAACAAGTGGTAAAGATAAAAATAAATGCCATTCAACATGAAAGGTAAGACGTCTTTTAATTCTTTCCTTATATTTCAACCTTGCAAATTATATACATGGGCAAAAGATAAATGAGAGCAATGGGACCAAATGACTGCAATTTGTTCTCATGAAGTTAAAGATTTTGTTCTGTGCATAAAATGAAGCAACATTGTTAGAGAGTTTGTAACAATAATGCTTTACAACTGCGTGATTGCAATGCAAAACCTATTTCTAAATACATATTTTAAGATTTAACTCCATATTTATGTAGTATCTGGTATAAGCAGAAATGCATTTTATCTAAAGCAGTTGTTTTCGTTTTCCGCCTTGTGCATTCGCATTTATGTAGAAATGACTTTGATCAATGCTGTGAGATTCATTTTCTGATTTATTTTTGTTTGTAATATTAAACATTCTAGAAAATAAAAGTAAAATAAATATAAATATCTGTGTAAAGAGAGAAACTTCAAAATTTTCAGCACATGATTTACTAGTTTACTTGAATTATGAAACATAGCAGCTCCAAGCATAGAAACATAAATTATCGCGGTAATGTTTGGCACGTCAGTTTGAGCTACAGACTTAGTGTTAAATAACTGCTGATGTGGTATAATTTACAAATGTTAATTTAGCATATTAGGGATCTGTAATAATTTTCTCCGATTATATGTATCCTGCAGCTGGTTAAATTTATGAAAATATCAAGAATCGATGAGTTGTATTTAATGATTAAAACCTGAACTGACTGATTTAATGTGTATTAAATGTTTTCAAAAATTCTGTGCACATCAAGCCGTCTAAAATCATTTGCAAAATGTTTTTTTGCCTTTAAAGGTTATCATAACAAAGATTTTAGAAGTTTTCAAAATGCCGAAATTTTTTAGCATAATCATATAAAATCTTGTAACATAAATTCACCCTGCTAAAGATGAATCTTTACACTGGATATTGGTAGTTTGACCAAGATTCGAGTCCCAGCAAATACACATATGAGGGAAATTTCCATACACATATGAGGGAAATTTCCGAGTAAAATATTCCCAAAGAGCATTGTAAAAGACTAATGACAGCACAGAGAGGAGGTGCATAAACGCACTTTGCATAATTCAGAGTGTTAGGCAGTAGAAGCAACAATCAGAGAACACCATATGCGAAGCATTGCTTGTGCTAAAGCAAATGAAATTTACTAAAGCCTTCGATGTTCACTTCAGAAACAGGGCTTCAAATGACGGCAGAAAGAGAAACCATCTGAAGCCTAGTTCCGAGAATTCATTCGGGTCAGAAGTACATTCGTATCTCATATTATTTCGCCCTTTTCTCGAAACCCTAGAATGACATTCTTGTGCACACCTGCATAACACATCACCTGCCTTTCAGAATTATTCATTCCCTGAAGCCTTTCCCTCACACACATATTGTTCGCTTTATCGCCTGTTAATTCAGCATACTGCTGTACGAATATATATATATCGCAAAGCATGGTATATATGTATATATATATATCGATATCTATATATATATATATCGATATTTAT